>UWOG010550328.1:0-11775 GCA_900490065.1 Neuroterus quercusbaccarum
TTTCTGCTGAATAAATCCTAAATGATATTTTACAGTTATACCGACACCACCACCACCACCAGGATTCCCCAAAACTTCAGAAGAGCTGCCGAAACAAAGAGAGCAGATCCGTGAGTATATGATAATTTTTCTCAATGATAGAGCATTGCTGTAATTATGTTGAAGAATTCAAAACCTCCCATCATTGGCGAAATTCTAGCAAGTTCCCTGAAACTACCGTCCTCGCAACGAGAAGGAAACGTATTCGTATGAAATTTGGGAATTTACACGATTACACGGAATTGGTGAAAATTAAACAATATTTTTGTACGTTCATGGTTATTTCTGATCAATCGGGTGATTTCTGTATTACCTCCATTCATATTTTTCGTTCGGAAAGAGAGATATGTATTCCATATATCTAGAGATGTTCTGCCATGTGCTCGCGTAAGATTTTCGAGAAAGTCGATTCTAAAAAAAAAAAGATAGAAGCCAGTCATGAAAAAACACTGTAGAAAATTTCAAGAATTTCCACTACGTTTCTGTGAAGAAAATTCCACATTCCAGTAGAGAAAATACCTTACACCAAGTGGACAAGTATTTATCTCAAATCATAGGGAATCTTCACAAATATGAGTTAGTATTCTCCAGAAGATATGGAACTCATGAGTCTCAATGGAGCGTAATGAATGTTACCAAAAAGGATGAGTAATTGCCCCCCAATTTTTGGAATTTTCCACAAGGATTTGAGGATATTTCTCAAAAGTTGTGGATTTCGTTCTAGTCAATGAAGCGTGGTGAATGTTCCTCAATCGAATGAGTGAATTTCCCTAATTTTTGTATATTCTCACGGAAATTAGTGAATATTCCCCAAAAATGACGGAACTCGTGAATCACAAAAAATCGTGGTGAATGTTCTCGATTTTGAGAATTTTGGAATTCGGGAAATTTTTTTCCAAAAATTAGTGGGATTGGGAAATAGTCCGTTTGTTATCCGACAGGTAGCGCACTCATCTCGCAGTTAAAACAGAGCTTCTCGTTCTGAGAGAACAGTCAGCGTGGAGCAGAGCATACTAACCTAGCTCAGAGGCTATTTCGTTTAACAAGGTGGTTCGCCCAGGGTGGCTCACCAATCGCACAACGGGATCCATTGTTCTCTCAACTTCTGAGAATTTCATAAAAACTTTCTGGTAATTTTTCATTGAAAACTTTGATGAAGATTGACTAGAAAAATATCCCAAGAATCGTAGGAAATTCAATAGACACCAACTACCGGAAATCTTCCCTATTCCGTATCGGGGATATTCACTAAAAAATTGTGTTGAAAATCCACTCGAAATTTTTCGGAATTTTACTACGAATTTTGGTGAAGTATCAACAGAATTCCTGGTGGAACTTCACCAAGTTTTTTTCGCGAAGTTTCACTGAAATTTCAAGTGAATATCCAACAAAGTTTTTTAGTGAATTGAGTGTATTCCGGGAATCAGAATTGATATCGTATTGACAATCCAGGCCGGGTATTCATGTGGGGTGTTTCAATACGATTATATCCATCCAACACCTTATTCATTGGAGACGACGTTCTAACACTTTTCGTTTGTCTCTCTCAAGTGTGTATGAATTTGAAGATTGAATCTATGAGATAGAAGGTCAACTAACTGATGTATCATATAATCTTTCAACATCGACGTTTTTTCCCAATTATAAATCATATGTGACGAACGAATTCACGATGGAACGAGTCGATCAAATAATGAATTATGTAAGCAGAATTATCCACAAATTGTAGAAAAATATTATCGAATCAGATAAAGCTCTCGGAGATGACAAATGTCTTCCTAATACCATTACACAATTCACACTGAGTGTGATGTATATCGTACGAAGTACGAACACAAAATGGCTTCAACATTGATGTATACACAATAAACAGTGAGTTTGAGGAGGTGATACTTAGGAAAACTCAGAAAAGATTAGCGTGATGAAATGAGAGAATAAAAATTCAATAGAATCAAGTGATACTGCGATAGATCTTTCAGTTTCGAAGCCAAAAATTCCGTGAGGCACTAGCAATATAATTACCTATATTGCAATCTCTCCCATGTTCATAAATTCAATATTTTAATCTCCTACTAGCTTCTCACGCTCTCCCGAAAATACAAGAACCGTTTTCATATTCCAGTTCATCCATGCAACGATGAATGATAACGATGATTCACAGGTTCGCCGATATAATCTCATTCATCCTATTCGACATCGGATGAAATCAAAGAAAATATCAGAGGAAAAATTGAGAGAAAAGCTTTTGATGGATCAGGTTCCCCGCCTATTTCTTATGAACGATAGGTTGAGAACATCCTGAATATCATTTCGACTGATGAAATTGATGTTTTTCAGAGCACTTGCAACACTTTCGAAGATTGAATTATTCATGCACATCAGGTAGAAAATCCTGATTTCATCACTCATATATTATTCACATCCTTGTGAATAATGATTATCTCCTCCCTTTCATAAATAAATTTATCAAAGATGGAAAACATGAAATTTTCAACGGTACTAGTGATATTGGAAAATGAATGGACTCCGAACTTATTACGGCGCGAATACAAAAGTTTTATTCCTTATATTATAGCTATTTCTGAACGTTTGAAACGTTAACTTAATAACTGTAACATAATCGTTCACTCCGATCACAGTCACACTCTTGATGGATTTCTATATGGAATTGAAGATTCTGATGGCATCATGAGTCTCACATACCAATTTGAAAATATGACGCAACATGTTGTGGTGTTTAGATAGAAATTTTCGTCTTGAAAATTTCAATGTGATTCAATCAAATTCTCGAACATTCGGTCGATGGTTGTGATGATGGAACGAAATCCAATCTTATTCATATACATCATGTATCTAGGGTTGATAATGCTGAATATATATGATTAATTATTCAATTAAATTGTTTAGTCATAGATTTATTATTCACATATTATTCAGACTTTGAAGAGACGCAAAGCCAATGTTGAAACTTCTCCTTCTATGAAGAGGTTCTTCAATGAATATAACCTTATACCCAACGAAAGTTTCTATATTCTTCACATACTTTTGATGGTCCTATGAATTAGATTCATCTCAAATGTTGTATTTGAACCATAAAGTGAGTGGAATCAAAAGAATCTGAAATGAGGGAATTTTGAAATGATAATGGCTGAACTCAAGGCTGCATAGATCGATCATGATAGCTAGGATGAAACATAATTTCAAATGATGTAGGAGCGGAACCACCAACTACAATTACTGTCCTGATCAGGAGAATTGATCTCGTTCAAAAATAATTTTGTATGTTCTTTCGAATATCAATCTGAAGATTTTATGGTAGTTTCAAATAATTTTGTTGTTTACTTTTTGGTTCTATCCTTATAAATTCTGCACGATCATATTTCTTATGTCGATTGGGAACTCAACACATTAGTTATGAGTTGAACAAATATGTTTCATATTCATTTCATGACATGAGGATTCAATTCTTGGGATGGAATTTTATCCATTTCGTCAATTTTCTTGTTACTGCAAGAGTGAATGTTTGATTTGTAATTGAGTAATGATCGATTCTCATCAGTAGCATGCGAATCGGTTGATGAGTATTTTTTCATTCACGAATCGATACATTCGGCTGAAACTTCGTCAGCTTCGCAAAAAATTCAGTTCAACTAATTTGTTCGATATCTAACTGCATTTGAAACTGAGGAGCGTGTGTTACTAACAAAATACTGAGATTTTTGAATGAATTTGCCAATTTCCAACTCGTGGAAAGAAGATCCATCTTTCATTTGAAAGAATCACGGAACAGGAATGTCAGATATCTACAGCAACAAAGAAATATCATCGGAGTGATTCAACGTTTGATAGATCAGACATATTCTCACAGGAAAAATGACTCGAGGGTGAAGTATTTGCATTTCTGAGAGGATAATTTGATCCTTGGACAAAGAATATAAGTATGCAATGAGAGAGTATAATTCGTTTCGTTCCTCATCTATTGAGTCTCCATTCCAGAGTGGAAATAACAAAAGAAGGAGGAGGAATCTTTCCTAATTAATCATCAGCTGAGCTCCTGAATATTATCCGAGATCATGAAATGTTTTCAGGATATCTCACAAAAATTCTAGCGAGCATTTTGAAGAGTATGGACACGGATTATGAAGGAAAGTTCCCTATGGAACGCAGGAGGATCTTCATTTCGACTTGTCTCATGAAATTATGTCTCTCAGGGTTTTCTGATGAATAAAATCATTTCGAATCATGACAGACATTCCTGGAGATTCCGGGAGACGCAGAAGGAAGATGATCCAGTGAAAAACTCATATTATTCCATTTCAGTTCAGTATTCCCTCTATTCCATTGAAAATTCTCCGACTTGTTCGAAACTTATACGACGCTCATGACAATTGACTTGCACTCAATTCTCTGCAGAATACTGTAAGGATTCAGCATTATTATCCATGTTGAAAATCGAATTCCAGACAATATTTCAAAAGGTATCAAAGCAATTGTTAGAATGGAAGGTTGCATTAGAGAATATTCAAGAGTTCAAGAGCAATATTTCATTTCAAATGAATTGATGGAAAACTCAGCAAGGATTCTGTATTCTGGAAATTTGACATTTTTGAAACGATCAAAGGAAACTTCAAGTATGTGGGATTGGACATTTCCAACATTTTCAACATCATTGTCCTAATGAATTCAGATTGTCGAAGATTCCGCGAACTGAGCTTTTATAGATTTCTTCCGTCACTTTCTAGCAATTTCGTATTTTTCTATCACTAAAAAATTTTCGAAGATTCTGTAACATTTCTAAACATACCGTCCAATTTAATTTCATATCCTCAAGTACATTTTCTATTCTTGGAATATAATTTCTTATTTTATGAATGATTTCAGTTGAGTCAGAAAATGTTATAAAAAGTTTATCCCAAGAGTTTATCTCTTTCGTCAATAAATTTAGTTGAATTAGTTTCGAATCGTGAATTCAAGTATTCAACTTGGAATGAGCTTCTTCGTTGAAAGCTGGATTCAATATATCTGAAATGTAAGAATAATCATCATTAGTCTTCGCAATAATATCCGCAGGATGATGTTACCATAACGTTAATAAAAATCGATTCAAAAAAATTATGCTGATATCAGGAGTGTAATATTCTAATATTAACAAAAAGTACTGATTTTTGTCGAAAGAACACCTCCTCCAAAAGTTTTTTTCTTCCAAATGGGACCAGTCGTATTTCATGGACGCCAAGTTATCGCATGTGGACTCCTCATTCACATTATAGCAGAATGTTCAACTGACCATGACCTTATCGAAATTTAATTCTGTCCTTGCTCTCGAACCTGAAAGAATTGTATCTTCTATTCCTTGTTGCAGATTCATGTTCCCAGACCTCACTAGATATGGGACCTTCTGTTATGGATATTCCGCCTTCCAGCGCTCAACCTCCTTTTTTTTACGTTCCCAAGCCCACTCCTTCCCAGAGTCTCTTAGCTCATTATCTTCCTAGGAGGATCTTGGATCAACCAACTGAGCTGCCTTCTAATGATGATACTGGATATCCACTTAAAGAAATGGAAATGATCCGGCTCACTTGTAGACTGAATCAGCAGCGAGAATTCCGATTCGGAAAATTCACTATTCCTGAAAATTCGAAAGCTAAATTGAAGAATACAGATAACAACCTTTTGCGTACGCCAGTCAATGAACAGATTGTTCTGTATTGTAATCAACAAGCCTTCGCAATATTAAATGCTAAACTTGGTTTGTTCGGATTATACAAGTATCATAAAAGGGGAAGAACCCGGGCGACAATAAACATGGAAACCAAACTTGTTACAGGATTAGAATCTGAAGAAGCTTCACAAATTCCAGTGGGTAGCTCATGCGTAGTTATCAGAAATTATGATATATATCGGCAAAAACCACCTTCCAGATAATCATTATCAGTGAGCGGAGCTAGCGGAAGCTAACAAAATCGCAGTCGATCAGGCTTGTCAATATGGAACTCGAATCCAAATAAGAGGGTGTGATAGAAATAACGTTATCTTCACGCAATTCTGATTCCTAAATATCCTGAAAACTAATCAGTTGTTGGCGTTTTCACTTCATGCCAGGTTCTTATAATGTCATCAGCTACAGGTACTCGCGACAATGTAACGTGATAATCAATTCCTCTTCTAAAAACTGCTGACGCCTTAGTTAAGTATTTTGGCTCATCTTCTATTAGATTCTCTTATGATTCAAAACTGAATACTGACCATTAAAATTCATATATGCCCTCTCTGCTAGATTATCAATGTGGAACTATAATGGTTAATGCGTGTCATCTTGGAGGAATTAGAATCGATGAAGGAAAATGTAGAGCTAGAGTGGAAGGTTATCAGGTGTATCAGCCAATCGTGTTAGCTGTTCCTATGAAATAAAATTCGCTAATCATGTTATATTGCCTCGAACAAAACCTGTTATCCGATATCTATGTTTGCATTCCGAGATTATGATATATCAAGAATCTGATGCATTGAGGAACTGTGGATACCTAATCAATTCCGACGACACTGAACTCATTCAGGGTCACATCTTCCAGTTTTTTTATACAAATTCCCTCGGCCTCTGCCATGGAATATACAATCATTTTTATCATTATAATCAGAATTGATGATTCAGACTCAAAACAACAGCTACTGGATATGTCCATGGAATTTTTCATTGAAGTTGGATTATTAATTTTTGTTGAGTCTGCTAGTGGCTTTTGCTGTATATATTATCAGTCACGAACGCTTCCATGTGAATACAATCAAGTACTTTGATAAGAGCAGTGTGCCTCATCAGTCATTCCGGGTGAAGTCTGATATCCACTCCATCATCTACAAAGTGTTTTACAATCAAGTGCAGGATGAAGAGACCTAAAGCTCAAGGTGGATTCCGAATCACCAGAACCTCGGTCAAAATAGAAAGGAGGACTGACATCAATATCATTCAGTTCATGATTATCCTCATCATTACTGATCATTGCTCTGAATGTAAAACTGATATGAAATATTGCCTTTTTTCCTTTTGAAGTAGGACCAAACGATCTGACTATGCTGTCATTCAAAATAATAATAAAAACTATATGTGACATGGACTCATAGGCTCAATTCTTCATCCTATATCAAAGTCAATCATTCTCGTAAATTGAATTCCATGTGAATCCGAGGAACCAGGAATTTCATTCATTGCTTCTTTATCGAGGTTTGACTGAATATTTATTAATTTTTCATGTTTCAATGTCTTATGAATTCTTTTGAATTCTTCGCCGCAAACTTCAAGGGAATCTGATCACTAGAACCAAGGTCAAACAGAATGCTGATCAGAGAACCCCTTCATGCTCCGTGCCCATTCCTTGCCGAATAGGAAAATATACCATAAAATTTTCAATCAACAAGAAATCGCGATAAAATTCTCAGAAAATTTCCCTCAGATTGCGGAAATCAAGGGCGAGAAGGAGGCTCATGAGAGAACCTCAGAAACTCCGTCTTCTCTTTTGAAATTCGGAAACTATACCATAGAATTCGCTGTCAACAGGGAATCGCCAACCATTTCGGGAACTTTGCCTGAAGATACTGCAACCAAGGGCAAATTAGAGGCTGATCAGAGAACCCTTCTCTTGCGGAATAGTGAACTCTACCATGGAACTTCCAATGCACAGGAAATCACGGAAAAGTTTCAGAAACTTTGCCTCTGATTGATGAAACTGATGGCGAGGAAAAGGCTATTCAGACAACCTCAAATGCTCCGTCTCCTCATTCGTGAAATAGCAAAACATATCATACAATTCACAATGAACATGAAATCGCCGAGAAATTTCCATGTTTCTGAATCAAATTACTGAAACCAAGAGTGAGAAACAGGCAAGCGAGGAAAAACCAAATGCTTCAGTCCCCTCTCCCGTGAGAGAGGAAAGTACATCATAGAATCCTGATTTAACAGAAAATCACTAAAAACTTTCAGAAAGTTTGCGTCAGTTCACTGAAACTGAAGGCACGATGAATACTAATCAGGGAACACCAACCATATAATTTTTATCCAAAAAGGTAGTCTCCACAAAATTTCTGGAACTCTGCCTGGAATCACTGAAACATAAGGCAAGGGGAAAGCTAATCAGAAAATCCCGCATGCTTCGTTCTCTCCTTTCTGGAATAGAAAAATATACCATGGAATATATCAGAGAACCCAAAATTCTTTGTCTTCTTCCTTTGCGGAATAGGAAAACATCACATAAAATTCCCAAACGAGAGGGAATCGCCAAAACATCTCCGGAACTGCTCTCTAGATTACTGGGAGCAAGGGCAAGGAGAAGCATATTTAGAGTCTCTCTGATATGAGAAAAACGGACATATCCAAAAGTTTCCTTCACACCCGGAACAGAAGATTCACTTAGGAGAGACTCGCCTCATTAGAATTATATTAAGCTCCTAATAATCTGTGGTTCCTTCTATATTAGCAGCCGTGCTCTGATAATGGCTAGCTCGATAATCGTATAGAATGATCAGCATGCGTTGTGATGAAGAAAATTATCGCCTGGTTCCCAATCAAATCAATTTTTTTACATCTGGCTAGATGCCGCGTGAAAATTTTATGTTCTGGCACGCAACGGAGGATGATATTTTCTCATCCGAATTCTCAACTATTTAGTCACAAATCTGAACCTTCCGTGAGGAATTCCTCGAAAGTAGGAAATTAGTCTTCTCCTCTTCTTCAGAAGTGAACCTACTTTCATGAACATTAACTTTTATGTACGAAATTAACCGTTTTTGTTGAAGTAGCCACAATAAGGTTCATATTTGGAATACTATTCGAGGTATCAATCCTTGTTCGCTGGGAGAGAAACTTTTTGTTTCTGCTTATTTTATTGAAGGATTAACTGATTTTGGAATTCACAGCGTTGGGGAAGAATTATTTCCGAACGAAGTGAACATATTGCCACATTTGAGCCAGAATCTGTTTTTCAGGGAAATTCAAAAGTCATGCATTATTTATATCAAGGTTGAAACTCTTTCTATCGGTAGCACGGAGAATGTTCATCTCCTTAGATGTGTCTAATCAATTCTGATACTGATTCCTCATTATTTTCACATTGACAAAATGATTTATCTCTTGAATCCTACTGGACAACAGGGATCAATATTCCTGATTCGGAGAGAGGCTACATGACGTTAACATTGGTAGATCATAGCGTTTTCAGTGTACTCATTAAGTGAACAATGACACCCAACTGCATCTTTCTTTTCCATCTTTTACTCCTCCGATTTTATTAACCCACTTTCAATCATGGTGTGCTCCGTCGATTCCCACTGATCTAGTCTGTCATTCCTTGCAAGTAATGAGCTCGATTTGATCCATTTCCATCAGCGGAGACCTCAAGAAATATTCCTCATTATCCAAAAATGTATGAATCAGAAATATCCGCCGTGGGCACTCAAGTGCATACTCATTCAAGTTGTTATTCATTGAGAGCAAATAATACCAAACAATTCGGCTTTGTAATTTGAATTTTTCATGAGACATGAGGTGAATGTATTACTGGGGAAAAAATTAGTATAACAAAAAATCCAAGTCGATGAAAAAGTAGTCTAGGAAGACCCTGAATGAGTATAATGAATTTAGAGGCTATTGATCACATGTAATTTCAAAATCGTGGAAGGTTCTATTATTGCTTTACTCATTCACAGCTTATCTATGATTTCGTGAATGGGAATTCTGAAAGTGTTCTCTCATGATGTTTTGTCCTTCTCTGATGATTTCTGCGGAATTTTTAACTTTAATTTTCGTGATTCTTTCTTTCACTATTAAATGTATGATAACAATCACTATCGAATGTACGAAAAGGAGAAATATTAGGAATACTTAGTTTTTTTGTCTTTTCCAGCTCGAAGTTTCCAGAAATTATCATATACAATTTTTTACCAAATTTTCATGTGACTCGATCAAACTACCTGTTGATGCATCGAAATCAATCCAAATGATGCGAAGCTTATTAAAACTCAAACAGTTGGAAAGCGCTCAATATTCCTGGCCTGTCAAAAAATATAAAATGGATAGGATGTCAGTTATTTGAAATCCTGGAGATGATTTCGATTCGTAGCGTCTTGTGTTACGGCATGTACAACCTTTATCAGTTATATTCGAATTTACTGGCGGGCAGTGAAAATAGTGAAGTTGAAAGGGAACTTGTGTTTATCAGACATACTATCATTCCGGATATACTTAATCAGTTAATTGATCGGAACAATACGGAATTATCGACTCGTATTTCAGAGCGATAATAATTGAATTCTTGTTATCCAATAGATAATTTCTAGTTCGGAATATTCCTCAAGTTAGATTCTCAGTCATATTTTTTGGCGCGAACAAATCTCCTCGATCAAATTTTCCTTTGTCATAATTTTCACAAGCTCGAATCATCTGAAACTCCACTACTTATCGACAATAACTCGATTGTACCGGAAAGTTGATAACTCTTACCTACCCTCGCAAATTCGATAATCATGGCCAAAGATATATCATATTGAGATGAAAGAAATTTTGGAAGAGACCATAATCATGAAGGAGGGCTTCATCACTTCTAGAAGATGATGCGGAAGCCTTCGTAATTCATTATCGATATTTGAGATATTTCGAATGTTTTTGAATACTTAAGATCATTGTGAAATATGATAAATTTTTGTGATTAGATTGGAGTCGTTCAGAATTTTTTTGAAATTTCTCAAATCTTTCAAATATCTGCAAATTCATTTGAGAAATGTGTTCCCAATATTTTAAGATATTCCCAATCTTTGTGGAAATATTGTAATTTCATCTCAATCTTCTAAAATCTTCGAAATATTTTAGTATATATAAAATCATCGGAGAATACTTTGAATTTTCCGAAACGTTCGAGAGTGCTTCCAATACATGGAATACTTCGGAAATATATCAAAATCTTCTCGGATATCTTTAATCACTGTGAAATAATTCGGAAATATTTTCAATATTCCTGGGATTATGGAATTTCTCTAACTTGTTACAATTTTGGAAATATTCCGGATTACATGGAATCATTGCGGAATACTTCGAATATTCCACAATATTTCTGAAATATTCCGGAATGTTTGACATCTGTGAAAAATTATTTCAATATCACGAATCCTCACTAAATCTTTATAATACTTTTGATCTTTGTGAAATTATTGGAATTTTTTGAATGATTGTCAAGTATTTGGAATCACTTTACGAATGTCTTGTTGAATCCGTACACTGGATCAGTTAAGGAAAGTATTCATTCTTCGAGTTTACTCATAGCTGCTTCCCTGTCGACGAGTAATCCATATTTGGATCCTCGGTTCCGTACTCCGTATTCATATTGAAATTTTCCTTGGTGGAAATTTTGTTCCTTCGTCGTGCATTGCACTGCAAAGTGTCCAGGTTTGCCGCATTCGTGATAGATTAATCTGTTCCAATCCATTAGAGGTGGAAATCGAACTGATCACCTTGTTTATAAGTTGGTTATGTTCGTTTGTGTTCTGTAGATATAAGGTTCACGTGTCAATTTACCTGTGCAAGGTATCAAAATTCGAGTAGGAGTAGCTTGTTCCCTGATCCACATTTCCGTGTCTCGAGCTTGGCGTTGTACTTCTGATAAGGTTTTAAAAGTTTTCATGTGGATTTGTAGTCCTATGTCTAGTCGCAGGTTCCTCATGAATCGTTGAATTGGTTCTTCTTCTGCTATT
>UWOG010556806.1:0-10378 GCA_900490065.1 Neuroterus quercusbaccarum
AAATGAAATGAAATAAGTTGAATGAAAAATCTCGGAGTCGGATTGAATGCGTTAAGCACAGTCTCAGAATTTTCTTTCATTTTTTCTTCCTATTCTTTTCTATGAATTTCAGTATCATATCAGCAACAAGTACTCAGGAACCTCATTTGACAGTTGACAAAAAACTTTCTTACCTTGCGGCAAGCAATGTAACAGTTTCGGTATCCAGCTAGTATGTATGAAACTGGGTGTCCAGATTTTCAAAGTCGACTCTCATGAATGTATTGATAACCTTCACGGGGATGATTTTTAAAGCTTATTCTGTTCTAATTATTTGCGAATCTTTTTTTCTAAATTTATCCAGAATAACTTGGATCGATGAATGCATGTCTTAATTAGTTTCTGAGTACTCTAACTTCAGCATCCACACACATTTGTATATAACTCTGTTCTTCAAATCGGTTTGCCAATCTTTCGACTTACTTCACATATCAAATGCTTGCGCGTGTTGACGCGATGTGCGGCTGTGTAAAAAAAACAATATCAAATAAATACTCTTTGCCAATTTTTACCTGAAGCCGGATGTCCGTGTCTCCGGCGGCCTTGCCTCTCGATCGCATTGCTTTACTTTCATTAAATACCTGTACTCGTACATGACAAGTATATAGAACACGGAAATGAAATAGGCATGCGGCAATTTAATACTATACAATATTCATACAAATATATACATATATTATCTACTATATATTTTGTAATATATATCCTTGTCATTACTTATGTACAGTTTCATTTTTCTGTGAGTTTATATTCTCTCTTGATCTAAAATCTGAACATTTCTTCAAAACGATTGATTCGTTGCCTTCTGTTCCGTTCCTAGAAAAATAACCAGAACGTAATAAATGCATAATCATCTGCAAAGTCATCTGAAGCTTACAAATCTGCCACGTAAATTAGTGATATGTTACGAGTTACAAAAGTACGTAATGGTTGATTACATTTTTGAACTGGTAAATTTCATATCACTTTGTCTGTTTTCTTTTTCTCTCACTCTCGCTTCTAAATATATAACACTTTTTTTCTGGTGCATGCCTAAATTCTCTACAGGAAATTTCAAAGATTGTTCAAATTTGAGCCACAACTCTTAAATCATGTTTTTTAAAAGTATTCATCGTCGAACATCTTTATGCCTCAAGTAAAATTTTCTCAACATACATTGAAAAAATCAGAAAACATGCGTAACTTATTTTCCAATCAGATGAAGATATTTAAAAATCTATACAGCTGTCCTTTATATATCTTTAAGATACAATTAAAAATGTTACTATTCGAAAGTATTCCAGTACTTTATTCTAACAAAATGATTCTCAATCAAGTCCTTGACAGAGCTGTGCCTCAAATTGAACGAAAGTCGTTGGAATCGCCACTATTAATTAGCTCTATATATTGCTACTAAGTTTTATCGACAAAGTGCGAGAAATCTATGCGTATGAGGCAGGGTTGTCGAGACAGGGATTCAAAGCTTCGACGTAAGAAAGCTCGTCTACTAAGACGTCTCTCTCTTTTTTCTGTTTCTGTTACTGTTCCCGCCTGCTCCCCGCCTTCAACTCTTCTCAACAACTGGATGCCGTCTACCTCCAACGTCCGTCCGCTACTCTGTCTTTCCGACGATATACGTGATTTTCAATCCGAACCTTGTAAATATCTATCAACGACACGGTAATACTTGACTATCAAAAAATCGCATCTCCTGACACGACCACGACAATGACGGACATATATTTTCTTCAAATACGGATTTGGTACTCAAATAAAATAATATGTCCTCTCGAACAAACATCGAGAAAATAATTCTTCTACATCGTTTTTGGATTTTGTCTGTTTTTCTTTGATCTATTATATTTTAAAATGACTTTTTTCGATTCTCTTTGCACATCATTCCCAATTTTCGCTTATCTTTACGTCTCTGTTTCCGAAAAAAAGGAGTGACCACAGTTCTCCTCGTTCCCGCCCGCCCTGGGAAATCTGCCCCTCCTTTAGGTCTTTTGACGAAAACTGCAAGAACTTTTGTACAAGATGGTGCTAGTACCGAATATGCAACTCAGGTTCTCGGTACGACGTTAGACAATGGTCGCCTTTACGCGAGAATTTTGTCAACATCAAGTAGGATCTTCTACGATAGAGAACCCTCTCCCGACCCTTCAAGTGCATTCGTGGTGTATCCCTCTCGCGACCCGCAGGAAGATTTTCATTATAAAGTAGATTTAGAAAAGGCACCTATCAGCGTCATAGAAAGGATGGAAACTTCAGCAAGTGAGTCTTCTGGTACGGAGATGAAGTCGGAGGAAACAAATGGTCTGAGTGAAAATGATGTTTATGAGAATCATTATCTGAATAGCGACACTCAAACATTCAAACCAGCTAAAGTACGACCAGCTGAGGACTTACCAACCTACACAGTGAAACAAGAATACGTATCTCGATTTGCTTTCGATTCCCCTATAGATGAAGAAGAAGCCAAGAATTCGCGACCTAGAGTTCCGAAGATTTTTAAGACACCCCCAACAGAGGTCACAAAAAAACCAGATCCTAAGTCATTAGCAACTGTTACTTATCATGGTTTCGCAGATTTTACGACAACCGTAGGGGATACAATCATAGTTTTTTCACCAAGTACTTCTCCGGCTCCAATCGGCCGACCCGCAACTACAATCAAAGGAGATGCCACTTTACGACCAGATGATGGAATTGCAGTTCTCAAAATCAAACCTACCAACGTCGTTGTTGGCCAGAGAAAAACTGACCTACCCAGTATGCGAAATCTTCCTCAAGGTGAGAGATATCCACCACGAAATTCAGGCACAAACAATAATGATGACGTCCTAAGCTTACAGCCTAGTGTTATCAATGATTCAGAATCCATAACAGCTGTTGAATCAACAGCACCTCTTCTACTCGATGTTGAAACTGATTCACTACAACCCACTGGTTTATTAAATGTTATTGATTCCACAACATCTCTTGATGGAACCACAACTCATTACAAGAGTATGATTTATGGAACATATTTCGGAACAAACTATGCACAAGTTATTCATACCTCATCCAACGTTTACTATTTCCCTGATGAATCAAGTGATACTCCAGAAGAAATTACTCCTAAAGATTACACAACAGCAGAAGTTGATACTGAAGAATACGCATTAACAACCGAAGACGGTTTGACTACTCTTATCCAAGAGACGACTGAAAATGCTCCAACGACTCCTAGATTCAAATTAAGAAAATCTGCGAAACTCAGACCGAAGCTTCGACCGAATTTCTCCGTTCAACCTAAAAAACCTAATGCGACCGATGACGACACCTCAAATGCTATCGTTTCTCTAGATCCCCAGGCAAGGAGTATCAAAGGTGGTGCTCAAAGAAATCAATTAGGTTCAGACAAAGATGGAAATTCGAGACCTTCGAATGATGAAGTCTCGTTTTCAACTAGATTATTACCGTCAACCATTTTCAAGACCTACACCTACTTCACAACGTTCTTTATTCCTGGAAAAAATGACCAAACCACTGCTTCCGTTAAAACTCGTGAAGCTGTATCCTCTGAAGTTACCTACTTGACCGAATTGATATTACCAACTGCGACTCAGATTGGTTTCAGTCCTACAGCAACTTTGATTACGCCTCAAATCATGAAGAAACCTCTGCCTACTCAAATTTTCGAAAGCTCTTCTTTCTCCAAAAACGAAGATCAAGAAATCGAATTGATATTTAAAACTTTATATACAACCTATACTTATCTCACTACATTCTTCCAAGAAAATACCTCTAGTGTATCAAGCCGCGAGGTAGTAGAGACAAATGTGATAACTCAAACATTAGGACCAAATGGTGCATCAGTAGACATCAGCGGTCTTTTTGACGATTCTGAATCGATTTTAATTGCGCCGACGAGAGTTGCTCCAGGAATTTTATCAACAAAGCTGAAGAAGGATCAGAAAATAACTACTGAGCCTCCTATTCCATCAACCTTCATCGAAACTACTGAAGAGACACTCACAACATTGGTAGATGATTTGACTACTGAAGAAGTTGATGATGAGATAACGCAATTGGAACCTAGTGAGAGTCCAGCATCAAGCACAAAAACATATAATCAAGTTGAGAAAACGTATTACACGACTTATACCTACTTTACAACAATCTTCGTCGAAGATGAAACTGAGATAGAAACCAGGACCGAGGTTTTTACAAATGTCGTTACTGAAAGTATTCAATCAACTTCAGTTAATTCTGCATCAGCAAGTTCCAAAGCAGCAGAGACACCAAAGCAATTACCACCCCCAGAAATTTTAGCTTATCTAGAAGCCCTCAAGAGACAAAAATCCCAAGAAGAAGCCCTCATGTTAGCGAAGAAAGTACAAGAAGAAACTGTAGGAACTACAGAGGAAAGTTATTATGGCGCAACAACAGATGACGCTACTGACTTCGAGACAAATCTACCTACGAAATCTGAAAGCAGAACTACCACAGAAAAAATGAACGTTAGACCAAACGCTCGAATCGATGGAGAGGTCTTAGGTTCGATGATCACAGATGTAGTATCATCTTCTAGTTCTGGAGGAGAAACTGTATTAGATGTAGCCGACAAGAAAAACATTTTTCCCGAAGATCAGGAAATTTCTGAATCAAATCACCATGATGTTGAGCCTGTCCCTACCCTATTATTGCAAACTAGTTATACAACATTCACTTACTTTACAACCATGTACAAGGGTGATGCATCGAATGTTGTGAGTCGTCTGGAAACTGTAACCAACATTGCTACAGAAACAATTCAGCCAACTGTCGCACTTCGAGCAGAGAGTAGCACTCTGCCCGTTACTTATTTCACAACCTTCACTTACTGGACTACATTCTACAAGGGAGGTGACACAATCACAACTAGTCGCGAAGAAACAGTCAGCAACGTTGTTGAACCTGGAATCGAGCCTACACCATCTTTGGCACTTGAATCTGTGATGACATACAGGCCTGATGTCTTAGCTACTCCTATTCATGAAGAGTCTGGAAAAGAAAAAGAACTGAAGATAACTGCCGACAACGAGGTTGGTTCCTTCAAGCCTATCTCATATGACAAATCAGTTACTAAAAAAATAGAAAATACATGGAACGGAATTGAGGCTGCAAACGCTAGTCCGGTTGAACCCTCAGCTTCAACATTTCCTTCAGATCCAACAACTTTTTATACTACTTACACCTACTTCACTACATCTTATGTCGGAGAGTCTACAATTTTGAAAAGCAGATTGGAAACTGTCACGAGTGTCTACAACCCTGATGAATCTGGAAATAAGGCTACTGGTCGTGCGATAGGGGGAGCTTTACCAACGATACAGATTTTAGGTACAAATGAAAAGTCTCTGAATGAAATTGCACCATCTAAAGTAAAAGAGGTTGCTAAGACGGGTTTGATATCTACTTTAAGATCGATTCAAGTCGTAGATGACACAACAACACATTATATGACAGATGTGTATGGAACTTACATTGATGGTAACTACGCTCAAGTTGTGAAGAGTTCAACCAAATTGGAAACACCAATCTTGCCAACTTCTGAATCAGCTACACCTTCCTTACCTACTGGTATTTTATCATTGAACAAAGGAAGCATAATAGATGCAGATAAAATTTCTACTGTTTATTTCACGACCAAGCAAATTGGTACCTTAATCGATGGTCTTTATGCCAAAGTTATCGAAAGCACATCTAGCACGAAGATTGATGAAGCAAAACTAGCCACACATTCTCCAGTCCGTGGACATCGTACAGGTTTAGTCAGATTAATTCAAGGAAATATTGTTGCCAACGATACTTCAATATTTTATGAATCAAAGGTTATTGGTACCAGTATCGATGGGAGATATGCTCAAATTATCGAAAGTACATCTAGTTACATGAAAAATCCTACCTCAGTCTATAAATTGGCTCCTACTGCAACTTTTAAACCTAATCATGCAACAGGAGTCATCGATATTTCTCCTTCCCCAGCTGTGATTCAATCCTCTTTGTCAGAAAATCCTATTTCTGATAATGGAGATGAATTAGATGAAGATGAGGAAGAAGCTGGAGAGGAAGAAGAGGAGGACGAAGAAGGTCAAAAAAATACCAAAAAATCTAGGTTGACCTTCTCCAGTCGCAAGAGGACCTTCACTCCTGTAATAAGACCGTTTGCATCTAGAAACAGACCCACCTTCGCGCCTAAGAGGAAAATTGCCCAAGGTGCCACAACAATTACGCGATCAGATGTTACCCCTACAGTCACTGCGACATTGGCAGGGAAAGGTAACAGGTATACTTCTTCAAGAGGAAGAGTGACTTCGCCGATTGGTCCTTACTCATCAACTTTATCTCCATCAAGTTCTAGAAAGTTTTCTGGTAGAAGAGTTTCAGCAACTGCAAGTTCTGCTTTCACCTCTGGAGCTCCATTAGGGAGTACAAGAGGCAGAACTCAAGTCAGAATAACGCCTTCATCAGCCTTTTCTGGAAGTCGGAGAGGACCATCTTCCATAAGAGGTTCTTCAGCCAGACCAGCTTCTCGCATTGGATCTAGTTCAGTTCACCCTGGAGCTTCCAGTAGATACAATAGGCCTGGAATTAGACCATCTTCAACATTAGCTAAGGTGTCATCAACTGTTCGTCAAGAAGACCAAGAAGACAATGCGAACGAATTCACTGCAACAACTATAGTGACGGAGGAAACTCCTTACACAGTTACTGAAGAAGAAGTGGCGGTTACACCTGCTCTGCAGACAACTACCGAGTCTCCAAAACGATCAACAAATCCTCTACTGCGATTCCGTAGCAGACCTCTTTTAGGAACTGGACCTTCTAGAGCAAATATTACTCCGCGAACAACAACAAGCTCAAATCCAAAAAAAGTGAATAATTTCACGAGACAAAATGGTGTTGTCAGTCGCACAAGGGCAAACCTGAGACAAACTACTCCTCTGCCTTCCACTAGATCAAGGCAAACTCAAACTGGTCTCTTTCCTCGAAGAGGACTATTTGGCAAGACACCTGAACCTGAAGAAGTCACTGAAAGCGTAACCCAGGATTTCGAAGCTGATAATGCAGATACTTTGGAAGATGATCCAGTAGAAGAAATATCTGATAACGACTATGAGGGTTCAGAGCGTGAAGAAACTCCTCCAGCTCGTAATACCTCTCGGACAGCCAAGTCTTATAAAAGACCTGTTCAAATCAGACCATTCAATGGATATGGGAGAGCTCGAAGAACTCGTCGTCAAGCAAGCCAATTGAGATCATACAGCAATCGCTTCCGTCGGCCAACTTCTCAATCACAAGCTAAACTAGAAGAAAGGTTTGATACGGATGTGGCATCAAGTGATGAAGACAGTAACAAAAATGCATCTAAGTACTCGAAGAATGGAACCCGT
Source organism: Neuroterus quercusbaccarum (assembly GCA_900490065.1). NCBI lineage: Eukaryota > Metazoa > Arthropoda > Insecta > Hymenoptera > Cynipidae > Neuroterus > Neuroterus quercusbaccarum. Next base: position 7,440 of record UWOG010556806.1, read on the forward strand.
GGGAGATCACTCAATTTGCAAAGACCTATTTCAAACACCAATAAGCCTGTTACAAGTACTCCAAAATCATTAGCAGAATACAGCGAAGGCCCTTATCTTCGCGTTAGAACAAAGCCCTCATCAAACCGAAGTAATGCACCTCGCATAAAACCTTCGCCTGCATCGGGATCTTCACGACAGTTTACTTTGAGAGAGAAGGATGTTTCAAACAGACCAACTTATAAGAGGCCTAATACATCATCAACTAGACCTAAAACCAGTTCCAGATTGAGGGGTGGATCTACTAGAGATTCTTCAAGAAGGCTTCCTAATTCGCGAACTTCATCTCGACCTGGCAGTAGTCGCAACAGTAACAGGAGATTGCCATCTAGATCAAGAGGAGGTTCTCATGAAGATTTTAGAGAAGCAGGATTCGTTTATCCTGACATTGATGGAACCATCACTGTGACTCATTACGTGCCTGTTGAAGTCACAGTACCTTTTGTTAGTAATGGAATAACCGAGAAGCGAAACATTGTCACGGCACAACCTAGTACACAGGTATTAGCTCCAGAATTGTACAGTACTGTCCTCGGAGGAGATGGAAACCCGCTCATTGTAATTGCAAGTCGAATGACATCAACCAATCCACAGGGTCAACTCGAAGTAACCCGATTCTTATTGCATGAGAAGCCCACATCACGAGTCTCTTATACTTTAACTACGTTGGGCGGTCGCAGAGCTTCGCAGTCCGTCATTATACCTTCAACAATTTATTCAGTAGAAAACGTTGTATCTACCGTTCAGCCTCCCCTCCCTGGTGGGAACTCTCCATTGGCAAACATTCTATTGTCGCAATTACTCCTTGGTCAGTTGGGTCAACAGAATTCATTGCTAGGTGGAATGCCTCCTCAGGCTACTCCGACTACGCGCTTCGATACACGCACTACATCTTATCTAACAACCATCACTAATCTTCAAAGTACTATCATCCCTTTAACGTTTCGTGGGAAGGAAATTTTGACTACAATCGTAGATTCCTCTACTGCTGTTGTTACTGCAACCGAATATATTACTGATACAGTTGTTGTGACGCCAACTGCTGCAATACCAGCAGCGAACCTTAATTCATTGCTATACCTCCTGCAACAACCTGGATCACAGCAACAGCTAAATCCCTTGTTGGATCCACTTTTTGCAGCAGTTCCATTAGCTTCACAAAGCAATACATTACCAGGAGAAGTCGAGCGGAGAAATCAACCAGCTGATTCTGACTACAAACCAGACAACTATGATGAGTTAATTGAAGAAGAGACAGAATTGCCATCAAGATCACGAGTTCGGAACAAAGTTGCTAGTAAAGCCGCTGATAACAAGGAAACAGTTGGACAAGCTGCACCTCAATCAAGTGTTATAACTCTTTTTGTTTCCGGTCGAAGGCCAGGAGAATTCAGTACAGTCTTAAGTACTGTTAAGATAAGCGAAGAGAGCAGTGCGCCAAGAAGAAGGAGATATGTGGATGTACAAGCAACTGCATCCTTACACTCATCTTTGCCTTTTGCATCAGAATCAGAAGCGAACATCTTATCTGAAAGCGAGGAACCAGCTGATCATACGCCGACTCAGAGTCTCGAGAGTGTAGTGGGTGACGTAGGACGGCACATTTCCACGTCCATATATACCTAATCCTATATTTTGTAGCCATATGTCATTTGCCTCTCATCCTCAAATTCATCATAAACATTTCCTCCTCGCTCAATCATCAATGATGAACTTGTATACAATTAATCTTTCCTATAAGCAATCCACTGCCCGAATGGATAATGTTCGGATATGGGCGTAAACTATTTAAAGTAATATGAAGGCGCCAAAGTTTAAAAAAATAGGAACGTATCCTCGTTCCAACAATATCTAATGAAGAATGTGATCAGAATAGTCAACATTCATGCGGAAGTTCATTGTGCTGGATCCATCTTCTTCAATATTCCATTCCCTAAAAATCTTACACGTAAGTTTAGTTGAGCATCTACCAAGTTTCTTTCCCATCCTTTCTTTCTTTATCCACTCTTTCTTTCTCTCGAGTCTTATTTCGCATTCATCCCGAGTTCTTGTTCATGCGTCTTACCACGTATACCTCACTCACAGCATTGAGCTATTGTATCCATTATTATTGCCACTGCCGCACGCGCGCCCACACGACGTACTAGCTCTCAGACAATACAAATTTTATGCCATCGATATTTAACACGAAAACAATGTTGTCTGAATTTTCGACCTCGCAAATCTTACATCATAATAAATTGATTCTGTGACTTTCAACAAAGAGTGTCACGATCAAATCGCGATATACCATAAATTCATATCAACACCAGGAAAACGGAAAAATGCCTTTTCAGATGAACACAAAGTTTCACTGGATGGAGCTGATAAACAGAGGAATATTAACTACCAAGAACAAAGTAAGTTCTTGCTAGAGAAGTATGCTGAAGACACAGATGATTCAGTTGATGAAAGCGTACGAAATAATGAATATGACGCGATGGAAGAAGAACGATTCAAAAAAATACGTGTTCGGGTTCCTGTCGTGCGGAGTAGAGATGGGAGGCAACATGCTCGAACTGTTGTTAGACGCAGACCTTTGGTACCTCACACGGAAAGTTTAGAACCAATCGAAGTGAGTGAACTTAGCTCACATACACCAAGAAGAATTGTCGTCACTCGCGTACGTACCTTGAGGCCCATCGGATCTTCTGCATACGTGAGCGACTCGCCGAATATAGACTTTCAATCGTCAGATTCCGAGAAGCACAAAGTAACAATTACTCGCAGAAGAAAAATTAAACCCACGACAGCATCAAATTTTTACCGAGAAAGAGTTACCCGGAAAAAACTTGTTTCAGTGAGACCAATTCCACAGCCTTCACCAACTTTGGCTATTATCACGACCGGATTTTTCACAG
>UWOG010559105.1:0-10208 GCA_900490065.1 Neuroterus quercusbaccarum
GAGGAAAAATATGGATTTTCAACTCAAAGAATGAGTTTTCGAATAAAAAATGAATGTTTGATAGAGTGGTTGAATTTCCGATGAGAAAAACTTCCTTATTCGAGAACACAAACAAAATGGATTACTCTGAAGAAGGAAGAACTCGTGTACTCGGAACGTCGATACGATGAAAATTCATGTGCGATATCGTGGAGATAACTTTTCGAGAAAATCATCACAAATACAATGATTACACTAAGTCTCCACTGATACGCACCCTCCTCAGATACAAGCGTCTTGACTTTGAAGAAGCGAGAAAAGTGTGTTGCCATTTCCCCTGAGTTTTCTTGAGATTCATGCGCGCGCAAGTGCGCGCGGCCTCGGACTTGCCTGTATGCGTATCTTCGCACTGACTACGAAATCAGAGCGTTACAAGAATACAAGCATTCTTTACATTCGTATCTTTGGAGTATTCGATTCACAACTTACTCGTATCTTTAGAGTTTGACTGTATCATCGCAGATGAAATGTTGCTGATAAATTTTGAAAAGCACAAAAATGAGATAATGTTTACTTCTGAATTGGTTTCACATCATTTTCATTGTTATAAAAATACCTTTTCATCAAATTTCTTTGCGTTCTTCAGTATGTGGAGTAGATTCAAGGTCAAACATATGTTCAAAAAAATTGGTTTCACTTCTAATATCTTCTCTTCCCGTATCGATGAATGCTATCTGATTCGAATTCGAAACTTTAGAATTCAAAAATCTGCCACTCGCCATGATCTCAACATTCTACGGAAACACTTATCATAATAATGCAATATGTTTCGCACAGACAGTGTTGCCACAATGAAAATCGAGATAGTACCTACAGAAACGGAAATTCGTACTAGGAATGCAGAAAACGTACTCTCGAGCGCAATGCTGTTCGGTACCATATAGTAGCGAACATTTTGATGCCAAATTGAAATTATTATCAGATCGAATTGTTTATTACATTTGAATTAAATTCCATGAAATACATAATATCGAAGACAAAGTGAAGTATGAATGCACTTCCATACATGAATAGTATAAATTAATGAGGGATTTCTATTGAAACTTGTATCGATGTTCTCAAATCGAGTTTCAAAAATTTACAAGAAGCGCAAGATACTGGAGAATCAAAATTGAAATTGTATGGAGCATTGGAACTGAGCGAAGAAACCGAGAACATCCATATTGATTCAACGAGTCTTATAATCAAATGGAATAATTAGTTAGTTATCATATGAAGTATATAGTCCTTTGAAAATTAACAAAAAAACATCAGGAACAAAGTGGGAACAGTTTTTATTTTCCACGTACAAATTCACGGAATTCACTAAACATCGAACATCATCAAGAAACATTTGGAAAAGGAGCTTTGGAGCTCATAGTAAGAAACCAACGAAATGAAGTTGCTTTCTGCCAGCCAGTGGAAAGTTTAAATGAGACATAATTTCTGAGTGATTACCTCTGGCGCTGGCGGCCTGAAGAGAAACGTGAAATGAGAGCAATGAGTGTTTACTGGAGCCACGCGTGGCGCTGATGTCCTTTACCTTTAGCTTCTGATTGTTAGCGGAAATTCCTGCGACCAATCCACACTCACGAATTTCTACTGTTTATACTGTATGTATTCTAAGTACTCACGTACTCAAATTTCCCGAATTGTACCTTTTGGATACAATAGTACCCTGAAGGGCAACACTGTGTTTCAAAGAATGACACTGAAGCGTTTCTTCAACATTGATTCAGAATTAGCTCCTTCTTGCTAACCTTCGTGCAGACAAAAGGGTGATATACATAACTTCTTCATTCGAAAATTTTCTATTATGTCGAATCCAAAAAAAAGAAATTGCAGAGCCTTCAATTTCGAAATCAGATAAACGTTTCTAGGACTTCATCAGGACTAGCCACGGGAGTCGGCAACAGCCAACTTTCTCCTCAACCGGTGCATTAGCAGATGCAACTAACGGGCTCTCTACGGAACCACTGAACTAATCAACGAGCGCGGCACTAACATCTTTAGGCCCTGAGGAAAGGAAGGAAAGAAAAGACAAGCATACTACAATCTGACAGTTGATTGTATGTCTTGACTGTAACCATAGCAGACTGAAAATTCGAGACGCAGTGATTAACTGAAAGAAATATAGTGAAGGTTGAAAACTGCAGACAAATTATAGAACTGACTTTCTAGTCCCGAGGGAGATGTTGTATTCAGCCTGTTTATGGAAGTTTCTCCGTCCTCGAAAATTGAGTCATGTCCAGAGTGACTTTAGAGAACATCACGTGTTTTCGGTCACATCAGTTAGGCTTCGACTGCTCAAGACCCCCTCACCTACTAAGGTCTTGAGAACCAGTTGGTAAGCAGTATGTCTGCATATTACAATTCTCATCTGTCAACGCCAGTTGGAAGTGAGTTTGCTGTCGAATTCCTTAAATTAATACATTATGATGGGAAAAACTCATTTGAATCAACGGTATTTAGTGATTCTATCCTAGCTCTGGAATTTGTCGCTTTCGTTCGATGCGGAGGACGAGCTCGCCAACATGGCAGTTGAAGACAGGGCCGCTCCTATCAAGGCTCAGGTAGTGTAATTTCATCAATCGCATGACAAAAATAATGGAATATCGAGCTTTGAGGGTTGTTAAATTCAAAAAAATTCATGATTGGATCAACTATAATTCTGGTTGATCGAACTAGAATGGTGTTGAATATGCCCTCACTATGAATTATTGTTGGATGTATCAGAAGTTCCTGGTTGACATTTTTTTGGTTGACGTTACGGGAAATCCGAAAGATTGGAACCAAGATTTCTAGTGAGGCTGAGCAATAATACTCACTATACAATTCTTTGGTAACTCAGGAATATAGCGTTCTTCGCAACATACCCAGAAATTCTGTTAAACCCAAGCACATGTTCTGGTAAGCCTGAACAGACATTCATTCGCCACCATTCTAATTCGATACTCATCTACCTCCATAGACGATCTCCAACCTCGTCTAAAATTGCATGGACTACATGTTCCATTTTTTCCGGTCAAATTCGGTCAAATCCGAAAATTTCGAACATTCACTTCGTTCATCTATTGACCACAATGATAATATTCTCGATAATGTTTTACAAAGTCGCGCATAATATATGTGTTTTCTTTGGAAGTTTTATTGGTATTTTTCATGAAACAACTAAGTTCACGTATTACCATAACTATTCAAAGTTGAATAACTGAAATTACAATTAACAAATCGCGATAATCTGGAAACAAAAAATTACGCCGAACCGTCACGTAACCAGGAGTATCATCCAGAATAGTTGCAACCAGAAAGAATGAATCAAATTCAACTAACTAGAATTTTCAAGTCACACTAACCATAATTACGGATTAAAATGACTACAAATTTTTCCAGCAGGCGCGTCTAGTAACTTCAACTGCGACTTTTTTGAGTTCATAGATGCTTAAAAAATTGTGACTCGCAAACTCGATTTATAACGGTGATATGCAGCGGCTAAGGATGGTGAGCAGCAACCAGGTCTTTCTTTCTAGCAGGTTGTTCATCCCGAGCGACCCCTGAACAAGTTTGAACTGTTGAATTAAAATCTCCGTTACAGTGCTCATATTTTTAAATTCAGATACTCTTTTTACATCATCGCAGAACTTTTCAGAAATAATACAATTGTGATGTAGATATTTTAAGCTTTGAGACCCAACTGATTATCAATTTGGATATAAATTAGCTTTCCGAACTTGATTCATCAGATAAGAATAATTAAACAGCTGATAAAACGAGAAGGATTAAACTCATTATTTTATTCGAATCACTTAACTTATTTTTCAATCATTCATATGTTTGTAATCGCCCTCCCCTTCTTGTAACTGTTCATTCATCAATCAGATAATATTTGATAAATGGGTTCACAAAAAGGAAATACTTGATAATTATTCTCCTCAAGAGATTCAAAAAATTGTGACATGATATTTTTCTTCGGATCCCAAACTACATTCTTTATAACTCCATCCATTAATTCTTCAATCCACCTTCCAAACTAATTCCATGGGAATGAATTAATGTGTGCACGTTATTTGATGAATGCATTCAGAATCAGGAGAGTTGATCACTCTAACAAAAATACATCGATCATATTCTCAGAAAGTGAAACCTAAGATCTCACAAACCTGAATTGAGTATATTTATAGATATCGATTGAACACATTTTAGGTATGAAGCGAATTGATGATCTGGTTAAGAATTTCATTCACTTTACCCTAACACTGAATTCCCATATTCTCCAAAAGAGATGAATAGTTTGAGCTGTTATTCAATGTAAAGCGTTGAAATACATGAATCGTACAGTTATTGGTGATAAAAAAAATAAAGAATCTACTTTTCCAATCCTGTAAATTCAAATTTCAAATCGAAAGGTCATCATATCGCTTCAAAAATTTCAGCATCGGAAGAAGTATCGATGGAGGCTAATGTTCCATGTAAGAAGTGGATTCGTGAAGCCCCTGATGCCTTTTCGGACTGATATTTGCGTCCCTGCTTCCTTTTCGTTTATTCATCTGATGAGCTTCATAGACTTCTGTATGGAGAATATAGACATTGATCAGCACGATAATAAATATAACGACCGAGATTCATCTTTACATTTTGAGGTAGGAAGTACGAGTGTAGCTTTTTCAAGTCAGAAGGGGGGGGGGGTGAATTTTGATTATAAGTGAAACTTTTGAATACTGTGTATCTCGAAAGTTTTCCAACACTTTGAGTTTGAGCTCGATTCCTGGGAAGTATTATAAATTTTCTCGGTGAGGGTTGTATGGATACATTTTCCGTAAGACTCTTGAAAGAACAAAGAAGAAAATCTGCTATGATTCCAGATTTCCCCAGAAAGGTTTGAAGAGGTGTCTCAGAAGACTGGGATGAATTTAACAGATTTTTAAAATATTTGTAGAACTCATTTTCAGTTTCATGATATTTTTTATTTCTTGAAACTACATGAAACATTCAAATATCTTCAAAACTGAGTAGAATTTTACATGAAATCTATATTTGAATCTCATAATTATAAAAAACACATTGGAATGTTCTAATTCAGGACATCAATGATAGAAATTAAATTTCTGAAACTGAAAAGTTCCTGTGAAATGGAATGTTTAAAATATAAAATTTCTGAAATTCCGGAACTGCTGAGGATTTTCGATATCATGAATTTTGACTTCCCAGAAAAATTTCTGACATTGCGTTATATCCGATGATGTAAGAATTGCTAACACAGAGCCATAAATCACCCCTCGCAAAATAGAAAGATCCTTAACTCTAGGAATTCCGAGAAAATCTTGAAAAGGTCCCAAATTTTTTTCCTGAAATCTTGGTGAATCTCAATTTCCTGTTTGTTTTGAAATTTCATCCAAATCTCTTAGAATTAGAAATCTATCGTGGAATCGTTCAAAAATTGTAAAAAGTATCCATCATTCAAATAGTCTTTGGATTCATGGTGATGGTCGTTAACTAGCCGTCTACTGCAAATTTGTATGGTTTTATCCATTGAAAATCAAACTGAGGAAACAACATGATTCAATTCTTTCCGGGAAATGAAGAAAGCAACAGTAACGAAAAAGAAAACCGAATTCACATGATTTTAAAAGAGCCACAAAATAGATATAGACTGTTATTGAATAGCAATAACTCCTTTAGTCTATAAAGTAGAAAATTTCACAACATTATCGGAAATTCGGAATTCAGAGTCGAACGAGGATAAAAATCATGGAATGTTATACTATGAAATGAGGCTTTGAGTGAACCCACAGGATTGCTATCCAAGGGTTTTCGAAAGCATGGTTGGTTTGGTGGGAAAATTCTAATTTTCCGATTCTCATCATTCAGATGTGATGTCTCGGATTCTTGCCATTTTTACATTATCATCATAATAATAAGGTATTGTTTTCATGTGAAAAATGACTTTCATGGATTCCATGAAATTCCGACGTTTCAAGATCCTCTGAGTCAGAGAAAATGGTTATCACGGCGGTGTCTGTCTGTCTTTGTCGTCGCCGTCGTTGTTGTCGTCGTTGTCGTTGTCTGTATATAGCATAACTTCTGAGAGACTGAACGGATTTGATTGTTTTTTGGCATACAGTTTCAGAAACCAAAAAGAGAGGAGGAGTTCGTTAGCCAGCCATTTTGAATGAAAATTCAATAAGTGAGAGCATTTCCAAGATTTTTGAGATCATTTTTTTCGGAATTTTGAAATTATATGTGAGGCTGTCCATAGTGCTCCGAAATTAGAACAATCTATCTCAATGACATTTTTCGATAAAATGGAAATTTCTTGATTTACAGCTTCTTCTAAATCCAAAAATAGAAACAAAAACTATAATTTTCAGCCGAAAAACGAACGACACGAAAAAAAATTAAGACAGAAAAAATGTTTCTTTTTGCACAAACTACAAGATTATGAAAACAATTTCCTCAATTTCCATGAAAAATTGAAAAATCACATTTTACGTGCACAAAACATATCGAAAAATAAAAAAATTCGATTCTATGGCCGAATCATGCGAGATACGACAATATTTCCAGCCAAACGAAGACAGAAACGATCTTGGAGTGCGAGGTTTACATGATTTTCAAAGCAAATATCGAGCGCGAGTGTCTTGATGAGAATGTGTTCCTTAAGGTCGATGGAACCTTAAGTAAATTAGTCTTCTTCTCGATGTTAAACTCGAATGATTAAACCGAAAGCAATTTGTAACGGTTAGGCTCACTGAGAGAGCATTATCGCGCGAAGCGTACAATAGCGCGCACTCAAAATGCGCATATGTCACCAAGCGCGCAGCGCGAGATTCAATAGGTGCGCGCCCTAGGTGCGCTCAAACTTGCGAGTGAAGCGAGCCGTACGCGAAGCGCACGATGTGAATGTGTCCGCGCAGCGGTCAGATTTTTCAGATCCAGAAGTGAGAGAAATCCCATTTCATTAACTCAGATATGAACCAAAACTCCAGGAACTACATTGTCAATTATCACTGTTTTTTCGGGAAAGAATAGTCATTGAGAAATATCATATTTCCGCGTGAGGAATCTTAGAAGAACTCCTCAAGGAACTCTGAGAATTTTATGAGTTCTTGAGAATCACGCACGTGCCGTCCGTGCACGCACACATGAAGTCAACCAGTAACGTACAACCTGATGTGCTGCTGTGTTCCGCGGCCATACTTGCTCGAGGGCGTTGCGAGCTGGTACGAGAAATGGTCACATTAGCGGCACGCAAGTGGTACGTAAAGGTGTTTGCTTCTGAAATGTCGTTGCCGTGCTGCGGATACAGCTCACGCACAAGTCGTCCGTGCAAACACATATCACTCGCCAATCACGTGCGACCAGTCGTGCTGTTGCAGTGATTTGGCTCACCTTCCGCTATCGTGACGGTTTATCGCTCTAGCTCGCAACGCCTTTGAGCGAGTGCGGTTACGGACCACGGCAGCACATCAGGTTGCACGCCATTGTCTGGCTCAATGTGTTCCTGCAGGGACGGCATGTGTATGAAACGTCTCCAGCGCACGGCAACGGGATTTTCTTGTGCGAACACCTTATCCGCCGATTGCACCTGAACTCCATCCAGCTGATCCGAGTCTGATTTCGCCAGTCTCAAGTGCAAAATCACATGCGGCCCAGCATTGACCCAGAGTTGGAAAGACTATTGCCGAAGGACGGCTGACATCATCGCACTAATGACGTAATGATAACTATGGCCTAGATTTGGCAGCTAAGACTTGGCGGCTATAGTCGGCCCAACACTGGCTACCACTATTGGACCGACACTGAGTACGAATATCGGACCGAACCTGACTGCCATCGTTGCGCCATCACTGAATTGATAACTATGGTTGACAATTGGCAGCCAATTCTTGTGCGATATTCTGGGATTCTGATGGGCGGAGAATCAATACTGAATACTGTTCTTCTTTCGCTTATTTTCACGCTATCAAAAATTTGAATTGCGAGAGAAATCCTGAAAGAACGCGCTGCGACACAGGTGGCCTGCTGCTGGAGTTCAAACTTGCACTCTCCGAGTCTTGAAACACCTGTAGTGTACGTCACACTGCGCTCATAGATGCGTCTCTGTTGAACTAGACATTGGTTTCCTCCATTGAATCATGTTTAGCCAAGGTAATCTCGGATTTTGGAAGAGCAGTGCGTCAATCTAGGCCGAACTCTGGCTCTCGCTCTCAGAATATGATTTGCCGTAGTACGAGTAACACTGAGCCACAGCGATGTGCCATTCATGAGCCAGACTCTGGCTTCTCCTATCGAAACATGTGAAGCCGAAGTGAAGACGAAGTTTGGAATAGAAGTGCACCGAGTCTAAGTCAAACTCTGGCTCTTTCTCATTGAATATAGTTTTCCGTAATGAGTGTAACACTGGACTCCGTGATGCTCATTCGCAGAGTCAGAATCTGGTTTTTCCTAACAAAAACTTTCCATCCAAGGTGAAGACGAAGATTCGAACAGCAGTGCTCCGAGTCTTAGCTGAACTCTGGCTCTTTGTCTCAGGACATGGTTTGCCGTAGTACAAGTAACGCTGGGCTCAGCGATGCGTCTCTCCTGGGCCAGACTCTGGCTTTTCTCATCAGAACATGTCAAGCGAAAGTAAAGACGAAGTTTGGAACAGCAGTGGGCCGATCAAAACGCTGATGACAGCACCATCTCGATTTCGAGCTGTTTTGATAATATTGGCACTCCTCAGCAATCTCAGAGGAATTTCAGAATCTTCTTTGCGAATTCGATCGAGACTTACATCTTACACAGTTTTTGAAATCCCCAGGTTTCTCAGTGAGAAACTTCGGTTCATCGAAAGATCCGAGAGCGGATTCACAGGGACATTTACCTTTATTCTTGAAGTAGGCCAGCCACTCTTTCACTAGTGGGCCAGGAAGCGCCCCAGGACATATAGATCCATTCTGCAAGACCAGGAAATACTGTTTTTTACTGTACTTCGAATTCATCGAAGAGAATAAACGAACACCTTGGCTTGAGCGGATCGGATATTTTGGAGCATCTGGAGGATATCCTGTTGGTTGTCCAGATTCTATGAAAACAGGAACAAACAAAACATATATCAGAACTTTCGTGATAACATGTTCGAAGAAATTATCAAGGAAATTCTAAGAGACACATTCGGAGGACCAATGGAATTCTTTTTGAAATAACCCCTAATAGAGGTGGCTCGAGTCAGCAGTTCTGGGAATTTCTGAAGCGCGATTAATTAAACTTTCAAACTAAAAAGAATGACTTTCTAACATCCTATTATGAAATCTCGTAGCCTTCATTCTTAAGTTTTCATTGCTTTTCCATCGCTCCCATTCTTTGGTTTCCAACACAAAGGCTGACTTCTATGTTCGCACTTTTATCGATAGCCGATAAGTTTCGTGATTTGTGGATTTTCTATGTTAGAAATTGTACAATGTCCAATATTTTGTGGAAAGTATGTAATTCATAATTGATGAATCGATTTTTTTTCATCTATTTGAGTTCTCTATTATGCGTGCTGGTGTTTTTTGTGTGATTTGAATTCGCATTTCGTATTTGAAACAGGGCGGACAATTTAAATAATTCAAGGCAAACTGATACTATGTATGAAATGAGTAGTTCCAAACATGATTATGACAATCCTCGCCATAATCACGTAGTTGAATATAGTATTCTTCAGGTTATGTTAAAAAAAAAGTTTCTCCGTATTTTGAAAATTGACACAAATTTTGATTAGAATATTATTTTCATCAAATTTCAATTACTTTGATAAAGCTAAATAACACAATTATTGAAAGTGGACTTTAAAATATGATTTTTTCAATAATATGAATGATTATTGAATCCATAGATATATTGTGAAATCATGAAGTTTAAATAATTCATTTGGTATTTATATTGTGAAATCACCAAGTTTCATGATTTTATATTATGAATGATAATAATTTGATGTATTTCTTCTATCATTCCAATATCTAATTGTAGAACTCATTACATCGATTGTTCTATATGAATATCATAATTATGATTTTCGAATGATTATATTATGTTCTCATCAAAATTCAAAAACATCATTTACTCATTTACGAAAATTGAAATTCATTCAATTTACATTTCAATGAAATGTGTATTATATCTCACAAATTGTGAAATTTATTTTTATTCATTACTTAATATGAATA
>UWOG010563742.1:0-10548 GCA_900490065.1 Neuroterus quercusbaccarum
ATCCAAAGTAATGGATTCAGCATGCTTGGACTCTTTCTCCATCAATGAAGGGGATGCACGAAAAAAATGCTGAGGGAACGAATCGTTTGATCGGTTAACGACCCAAGCCACCCCCATATTACAAGGGGTGGCTATTCAAAGAGGCTAAAAGGCACATATATAGTTTATCGATGCTTTTGAATGCAAATCGGCTTATAACAACAATTTCAATTCACTTTTTAGATTTTGAATTTCTTGAATATTAATGTAATTCAGAGTTCGTAGAAAGGATAAATATAAAAAAAAAATTTTGTAAGAAAACTCTGCAACGATTCACCACTTTTTTGTTTGTCTCTTTTTCCGTATGATATGTTTATTATTTGTTATAACTTTTGTTTTCTAATCAGTATGTTGATATTATTGAAAGAATAACAATGTCTGAATGGCGTTATTACAACTCACAATCTACCTGCATATAGAACAATAATTAATGTTATACAAAAAAGTCGACGCACAAAATATGTCTTACTTATGAGTGAGAAATGTAAAAAAAAAAAAAATTTAGAATAAATCACTGATGAGGGTCCATATATGGAGCCTAAACGTCTGATGGAAAATTGAATCTTCATCATGTACGGACCCCAGCCACAAAATCAAAAATCTCTCAATTTATATAATAGGTTTAACAATAATCTAATCGCATACGATCTCAAATGAATGAATTAACACGTGCAATTTTTCAAGGCTTATTCAAGGGGAAATAGACTAGCGAATTTCCCTAGGAGACAAGGGTAGGCCAGAGCTGCTAACGAACACCTTAATGAAATTCCACATCTCGTGGGACAAAGCAGCACGTGCCTTTGTTAAGATTGCAAACAAACCTGAGAAAACTAGGTCAATTACTAAAAGGAAATCTTCTTGGTGATCAGCAAATTCTACTTTTCATAAATAAGCAATCTGTAAGCCTATAAGGATTTCGATAATCCATATCTCATATAATACCGAAATCGACAGTTTTAGGTTCAACGATTCCTCAAGGATGAGCCGAGCTTTAATGTAATAGAAATAGACCATCTAAAATTTGCTATAATATTATGCAGGCCCAGATTTATGGTGAGAGGTAGGTCGCGGAAGAAAGTTAGAGGTCGGGCATGGAGGCGTGTGCACTATATACTAACTATAGTCAAGGTACTCACCCGTGCCGTTAGAGTTAGAGGAAAGCCTGAGGCGAGCCACCCTGGTAGCTCTTCCGATAGTAAGCTTCCTGGGTCGTTGGCAGGAAAGAGACATTGGGTCTTGACGTCAGCGTGTCCAAGCACGCGAATAGAATGTGCGAAGAACTAAAGACCGAAACGAACGTGCCTCTTGAACCCTAGGTGAAGCCGCAAGAACCGCACCCAGAGATGTTTTCCACACTTCCCTGGCTCGGAATCAAATTGAACATTCACCTAGTTCAATCAAAAATTCGCGGTTCACCAGAACATGCGCGAGGAACCGGAAGCGACCTCCTGAGTAATCAAAGATGGCGGATGAAGATCGAACGCGACAATTCAAAAATAAAGCGTAGAAGATCCATCCAAGTCACTCCTAGGACAAATTACGAGATTAATCCTTGCGAGATAGCAAGAATTATTCCCGCCCAACGATATTCTCCACGGACTTTGAGGAAAAGGCGGGCTGCTTGAACGACGCCAGTATTACGACTGGCGTTCGAGAACCAAACGCCCCAGCTGCCGTGGGGCCCCATCCACCGGCTGCCATTGTGTGCGTCTTGTCAGTGTGCTACCATCGTATATCCTGCGTGCCATAGAGGCGCTTGTTGGCATACTACACACAATGCTAATGACAGCTCCGAACAAAGATATCGGATCTTCGATATCATTAGTCCGTTATTTTATCCTCCCTCTTTTTATTTTCGTCAACAAGTAGTCACTTTTCGCCAACCTACAATGATGCAATTTGTATTGTCTGTAATAACCAACTCATTTTTCGTTGTAGAGTTTAGATCGAATTTTCAAAGGTACTCGGGTATTTCCTAAGGTATCTTAGTTATTTTTAGCAGGAACCGTCACAGAGACAAGTTTCAGGCCGGTAGCGTATGAAAACACTAAGAGATCTGGTATTTGTTTCCAGGTATTTTAACTGTCCTATTGGTTCATCTCCATATTCGGCGGTATTATTCGAGCGAAGTAAACCGAGGTCTTCAAAACAGGACAAGGAAAATGTATGTATTCTCTTGTGTAAAGATTTCATGGTCTACTAGACTAAATGTAAATCCCATGACATAGGAGAGTACTAATAAACATTTCACTGAATTGTAAAATCTCGTAAAGAAGCTCGTTTACTGCCCAACGCTTTTCCGTGCTAATGGATCACACAGTCCTAGCATCTAACATTCCTTGAAAATAGCGAGCCTCAGTTTATTGCCACCTAACTTCGTTTTCTCACAGGTCGTGTCGAAGATTACGAAATTAACAGGTACGGAATACGGAAGAATGCATTGCTAGAAGCACAGTCACGGAACTCCCTTCGCAATTACCTTCGATGAAGATTGCCAGGAAGTTGGCTAGCTGCACCCTGAGAAGCAACGACCCCTTCGCTAGTCTCAGATCAAACAAGTCTTGAATTGTAAAATTCTTTCTAGAATCATTCTCATAGTGGACTTTTTGATTCTAAAATGGTTTAGTCCCTCCTGTAAGGGTATGTTCGTCACTCAAAGAAGTTGGAACGTATGTCCAAGTCGTATGTGCAGCTGCCATGCAGGCGTGACGCAGTTAGGAATAGGGGATGCCGAAACGACGGTTGCGTACCACCTGGCCCAGGGACCCAGCAGGCACCGGGCTTACTGCAATGGCGTAGGAATCAATCCATTGGAAGAAGGGACCCAGAGATCCCTGACAAAGGATTTCTGATCCCTCTCTGCCACCATCTCGCTCTAAAAAAATCTACCCCCCACCCCTCGCATTCTCTCCTCTTCTATGATTCCATCACCTCTCTCTTTCTCTCACCCAAACCCCGCCAACCAAAATTCCTGCACCCTCGAAAATACTCACGGCTCGCTCGCTACGATCGATAGTTCTCCAAGCATTTGATCCTACCCCCATTGTACACCTCTGCCACCATCCCTCTGAATCCTGACAGGATCGGTTTTCAAGTTAAACATTGCGTTGCGCTCTGGTCCAGAATTATTTCAGTTAAGAGGAATAATTACAGCACCAGGATTTCTCTTGCCGTCTACCTTGTTAACCTCTCATTAAAGAGAATCTCAACCCCTTCGCATTTTCGAGGA
Organism: Neuroterus quercusbaccarum; assembly: GCA_900490065.1. NCBI lineage: Eukaryota > Metazoa > Arthropoda > Insecta > Hymenoptera > Cynipidae > Neuroterus > Neuroterus quercusbaccarum. Next base: position 3,269 of record UWOG010563742.1, read on the forward strand.
CTTTGAAAATGGTACAAGATCGAAGTTCTTGATGATATTATTGTACAAAAAGGAAATAGATCTTTTTTAAATTTATAATACACTGCTAACTGAGAGTTTAGGTACCGTCGCCAACATTAATGATAAAATCACTGTGTGTGAATGATTTCAGTGATAAGTACAGAAAAATGAGTCGTTTGAGAATTTTTTAAATTATTGATCTACCTAAAATTGCAGTCGGGAGTGTATGATGCCGTACTTCTTATAAACTTTTTACCACATCAAACCATATTTTTACTAACAATTATTAAATTTGGTATTGAATAAAATTCATAATGAACCGCAAATAATGCAAATCCATCATTTTGCAGGATTCTAGTATCCACTCATCAGACTTTCGAATATAATACAGTCATCAGTTGCTGACAGCGTTTTATTATAATGCGTTATATTCGATCAACAATAGATTTTCCGAAAGAGCGATAAACGTCACAATCGTCTGATGGATCGTGTATGATCACAATGTGTTCGACATAAAATATGCATACGTCAAAACTCCCAAATTTGCCGCTTTTTTTACGCCTGGGTGCTCACTATTTCGCTGCGGGACATCAGCATATATTCTTTCGCTTGTGTTGGAACCTTGTGTGAGAATAAACACGTGCATGATCAAACGCAACTTGCAAAAATCTAAAATTGACATCGGAAAAAAATTGAAATAACGAATTAACTTATTTACTTATGTTATTTCATTTCCTCGTTTTTCAACAATAGTTGGAATATAGTACCAGAGCAAATTCTGGACACCAGACGCAAGAGGTAAATAAAATGGATGGTAGGTAATACGCATTTCCTATAGAATTTTCATGGAACCGTCCGACTATACATATCCCCCACCTATGGGGTTTGCGCGTTGATATTGCAATATAAGCTGTATCGATCGTGCCTCGACACCAGACTGGCTGTTGTCAGGGGTTTGATAACGATATGCACGCTGTGTAAACTATATACTTTATATATATATATATAATTCATACAGTTGTACATATGATTGACCAGGGGCATGCATTCTGCGTTCACTCACCATCCAGCATCAGTGAAAAATATGGCATCTGGAAAGTCTTGATATGGTCTCAGATTTAGATAAACCATAAAAAGGGGACAAGCGTTCGAGAGTTTAAGGATTTCTGTCTTGTATCAAAGATACACGATTACTTGATGTTCTGCCAGATGGGAGGCGCTTAACCAGGTGATGGACAATGTGGGAGAAAGTCAGACAGAAAGTTAGACATGTGTGTACAATCTTGAAGTAATGTGAATAAACATACAAAATTTGTAAAAAAGGTGGGACTATTTTTTGCCAAAGAGAAACTATCAGATATTGCAACATTTTTATTGCAATTGCCGAATCACCGTTTTTAGTTCAAATAGTTGATCTTGCCAACAAAGCAACAAGTGTCTAGGTTTTTTTGCTATCAAAGACAGATGGCCAGCTTTACAACTCTATGCAATCGAAAAACACCTTACAGAAGGGGATTTACATGTGAATTCCCACGGACATCCGTAACGTTCCTCCCCACACGATTTTTTTCGTCGAATCCTGGGAAGGAAGGAAGGATCAGTTCCCCTTAGGAAGGAAGGGATCGAATGAAAGGAAGCCATTTCTGGTGTAGGACTGCATCCCAGGATACTATTCTCTGTGCAATCTCTATAGATCTGACTACACCATTGAATCTATTTAATAATCTCTGTAAAATTCTCGAGATAAAATATTAATCTAAGAAAGAATCAAGTCAAGATTTTATTAAAACTTTTGCGGTCAAGTGAGTCGTTAATGGTGAACAGCGTTATCGTTATGGGAAGTGCGGGTCAGAGTCGACAGCCGACGAAGAAAAAGAAAGATATAACATGAAGATTGACCCTTGTATGAGTCGAGAGATATTAACTGTTAAGGGAACGACCTGAACATCTCTACCTCTTTTCCTGGCTCCCTTCTCTTATTGGTTGCCCAGGAACTTTCCCAGTTTCCGCAGGGTCAATGGTTTCCAGTGGAAAAAGAACAAAGTGCTGCAAATTAATATAGAGTTTCAACTTCATATGAACAATAGTTTATGATTAATTTATTTTATATAGACTCTCGTAATTCGAGAGACAAGAATCGATTACTCAAGAATGAAATGAGTATCTTCTTCTATTCCGGAAGGCAACTGATTTGATTAAGTAATTGGCTCAATCAGGAAAACTAATGACCCATCATTAATCAATCACCGATTTCATTTCAATCGATGATTTTTTTCTTATTCATCCACTAGTTGCAATCTAATTACCTCAAAGCTTCCTCTGTGCAAGACATCAATTCAGTTCCCAGAATGAAGAAGCGTATTATGTCCCCATGACCCCGTTAGGTTGATCATAAAGTGAAATTACGTGTATCCGCGTCTGTCAAGCAATATAAATCGCGCATTATAAAAAACCTTATTCAGTAATTCATATTACAAATTTTAATTTAGACTTATCATGAAATGACTGCCTTGCATTAGCATCATTAGCCTGATCAGCGGAACAGATTCAATCAAGAAATTACTGCAATCTTTTTCCTATTATTTCGCTTCTGAACTTGATATAAACAAAGAACAGCAGCTGTTCTAGATATTCATAGAATGAGAGATGAATCGATGCATGTTACGTGTGGACTTGAGGAAACATAAATCTGTTCCAGGAGCCATGTTCTGGCTCCCACAGTTTATTGAAGACGCAATTTTTATCTTTTAAATTTGTGGATAAGCTTGCAGTATAAGTTATCATTAAGAGTGGGAACCTCGAGTGGAACAATAAATTAAGAAAACGAGTAGAAGTTCTGAGGCTTGAAAGACATAAAAAAGCTACTGATTACAGAGTCACGCTATGGTCGTATTGCCCTTTGACTCGTAGAAATTAAATCATCTCCTTACCCTATTCAGTCATTTACTTTCTCAATCAACAAGCTCAATGGCGCCGGTACTTAAATTGCGTGTGGGTCTAAATTAGCCTTTCTGACTTCATGAAAGGTGGGCGAAGATAACGACATTTGAGCCAATGTAGGAATTATGCATCATCTCATTTCCGGTCGACTATCGCCAAGGTCAATGAGATTAAAACGCCCAATCATATCAAACAACATCCCTCGCAAAAATGAGTTTCATAAAAGTAAAAATATACTCTTTTAATGCCAGAGAATCATTCGAAATTTTATACGTCTATTTTATCGATTGGAGAAGTGTTTCATATTCCAAAAATTATTTTATTTCGAGGTTAAGTCATTTATAAATCAGGAATATTTATATGAAAGATACTGTAGACGAATGATGAAAAAATCTATTGAATATTGAATGCAAATGACGTCTTATTTGCGAACATAGATTAGCATTTGGGAAGTTTTGTCGTGTGGGCGCGAAAATAACGTTTTTTATTGGGGACCAATTCGCGCGGTTGCAAAGAGCTTCACTATGTGGCAACATTTGTTCCATTAAAGTCGAGAGGCTCGCTACGCATTCCCTGGGGTAATATTCAATCTGAGTGTTAGGGTTGTGGATAACCCCTTAGAAAGTCAGTACACTGACAATGAGTTAAAACCAAAAAGGCCTCCACGGATCCATGATCAAAAATTCAGTGGTGACATTTGTTTCAAATGAAAATCTGACGCGGATAAGTACTCGAAGTCTAATTTTTAATTGGTAAAAAATTACTTGATCCAATCCTTTTTTATTTTCAGGGCGTGATGTCAACAGTACCTTGATTTTTCAGGAACTGCATTAAAAAACAGAATTTTTCCCCGAAAACAAAAGCCATTAAAAAAGGTTTTATGCTCAATACAAGAATGAAAGTTAACAATAAGAAGCAAATAGTATTATCTTATATCCATCAGTTATGAAGTTATGAAACTCGAGAAATTTGAAACGTAAATAAAAAGCGATATCTCAACATTTGTTCCATTATAAAAAGACCATTGGCAGTGACGAGTACTCCTGCGAGGGTAATAGAGCATTCGAGGGGTTGTCGAAACGAGCTCTCAAAAAAGCAGCCCTGGTAAACCGCAAGAGGCTATAGCACGATATTCCATCACGTACTTTTCTTTGGTTAACATAATATTTCAATTCCCTTCAACCAGACGACCGGTTTAACTTCCATAAACAATAGAGTACACTCTTCTGATTAGAATTTTTTTCAGAAAAGTGTGATACCAATGGGGACAAAAGAAAAATTCATAACGTAAAATTATGTACAATTTCCTTGGATCAAAAGTTGATCAATCTATCTATCGGGAAGTCTGGGGAGACGCCTGGAGAACCTAGCCCAATCTAGATTCTGGATGTTACGAGTGCTTAATAGGAACATCCTCCTTCCAACATGATTCTTGAGTCTCGACAGATTGACAACAGTGACAAACAAGAACTTTGTAATTTTTAATCATTTGGATATATCAAGTCTTATACATAGCCGAGGATGGAACCGGTTATGCACTGTGATTGAGGAAAGGCAAGATACCTTATTTTCAAGAGTGACAGACTTTTCATCGTCATTAGTACTGCGTTAAAAAATTCCAAATAGGATTTTGATATAAAAAAAATCATTCCGAATGCGTGCTAGCCTAATTTCTAAAGCGTTAGAGCTGGCTGACTTTTACAGTCTGCTTGCTGAAGTTTACGTTACTTGCATCAACCTCCGACAGCATTTCCGCTGCGTTGAGGATCGACGCACGTGCTGGGGTGTTCACAGACCTTATTTCCGGAATTTCTACTTTAAAATAAGCAAAGATAATCCTCACCGCCTCTGTCGAGTACTTCTGAAGTATGTGAGCCATTAAAGAGAAAGAAAGTCTCGAAGGCGTTTCTGCCTAGAACTTGAAAAACCTTTAGGAAGAACGTATCCACGAGTGTGTCGCCCGATTCAGGTACTTGCCCTCTCGACATCGACTTCCGGTCGGGATTCTAGCTCGTTTCCGCTCTCGATAGCACCATTTTTCTGTTTCGAAACGAAAAGCGTAAAGCCATTTGTCCACGAATGAAACACGAGGAAGATACGGCTTTAGAGTGTGCTATCTGAGCAAATAAGGAAGATAAAAAGTCAATAAAAGCACCGTTTATTGTTTAAAATTAAAGCATTTAACAAGATCTCTCCAAGCGCAATCATATAATCTATTATCTTTGAAGTGTGTGCAGATTGAGAAGATACACAGGAAAAATATCTCTGAGTACTCCATTCTTAAGCCTTACCGAAAATATTCAAGGAATACTTTTGACCGACGATAAAACAATTCTAGGAAATATGCAAGTAGGATGAACATGAATACCAGATGCGCTACGAGTACTCTTCAGACACTGAATACTTGAGATTTCATTAAGATGTGAACAAGATACCATCATCGTTTCGTTATCTGATAACTTTCTCATAACTGCTCACAAAACAGATCCTCCAATCTCTATTCTCGAGCTTGCAGTTACACATCTTTATCATTTTTTTTTCGAAGAAAGTATTACGTATGAACGTGAAAATCATTTAATTCCCCTATATTGCACAATTGCTCTGGAGAAGTGTATGAACTCGGTCGAGAAGTCCGACCTCTGATTCACCGGTATGTATGTTTGTTTACTGTTTACTGTATATATTGTGTAATGTATATATACATACTTGCAGTCTACAGCTGATAGGCAATACGGAACATGATAAACCGGTTCAAGAAATTGCATGTGTGGGAACAAAGACAGGTTATGCTCAAAAGCGACGTCACATGCGAAGAGAGACCTGGTAGGTGTATGTGCACGGGTGAGGATGGTCAGTGATTGTCGATGAGAGGCGAAGAAGGTGCATTGACAAACATCTTACACATTCTTTCTCCTCCAAATCCAGCTATTCAATTTCAAAGACAACCAACAGTTTCCGGACCATTTTCTTCTACGTTTTGCACCACCTTAACAATTATGATCACCTATTATAGTTAAATCAAATCCACCGAAAATGCTATTCCCCTTTCTATAAAGCTGCAAAACAGTTATCTGCTTCTAATTGATTTATTTGGGAATATATTTTTCGATGCATAATTCGAGTTAAGATAGGAACTCCACTTGTTATGAGAATCCTGGACTGAGAATCTCTGAGGAATGATTCATGGTGCAAAAAGTTGAAAAGAATGTACGGAAGGCGTGCGGATGGAGGAAAAACTTGCCAGTGATGTGATAAGCAGCAAAAATCAATCTTACTACCAATCCGCCCTGTTCTCAAACCCTTCAGTAGACTCCACTTACAGATATAAATCTCCTGTCTCCGTCTTCTTCATTGAAAATTATTCCATTCTCAAAGTAGTAAATTCAATCCAGAAACGTGGAGAAACTACATGAGTTAATCTAATGAAGGAAGATTAAGTTAGCAGTTTAAACATTCGGTATCTGATCCAAGATTTTTTTCTAAATCCCTCGAGAATCGTAGATATTCAGGTAGGGCCATATTCGGTTTAAAAAAATCGGTTCCCGGAAAACCTTCAGACAATCATATTGGTCAGGTTCATTGTAGAGTTTGGGATGAGAATCTCTGGCTGACTCAGGTACACACGAGACCGAAAATTTAAAGGCAAAATCGTCAGCTGTTTGTCTGGGCGCAACAAATCTCGTTATATGGTCGGGGGTGAAAGAAGGAAGCGGGGGTGCAAAGTAGGAGGGTGCCGTTCGGAACATCTGGCCCGTTGGAGAATAGGTGGTTAGAAATAGACGAAAAGTATCTCAACCTTAGGGAAAAGACTATTCAAATTTAGTATCATATGTAATTTTAGCGCGTTATCGAGAATATTTAAATTCTACAGAACATTTGAGAATCTGAAGATGGTTAAGTGATTACTTGCAACCTGTTGGACTACTTCGCGATTTGGCCAGGAAATAGAAACGTCTCATATAAAAGGGACTATTTTCACTTTCAATTCATCTCCTGTTTCGAGAATCTAGGTAGAAGACGCTCAATTTAAAGATAAGCTGTACCTGAACGCTTAGCGCACTTGCAGGTGTATCTACAACTAGAAAAGGAGGAAGAGGGGTATACTGTATTCTGAATGGATGCTTTCACGCGAGTGAACTCGAGGTCTCCCACAAAGTAAACTATATCAGTAATGGTCTGTACTGAGCGTTGGTCGTCGCATGAGTCTTACCTCCCGGTCGAGAAAACCCGTTGCTTCTTATGGGAGCGACTCATGGATAGAAAATCCTTAGTCATTCAATGGCCCTTTGACCTTCTATTTTAAACCGCGACACAAAGCACTAACTCCAAAGCTCACTCCA
>UWOG010567026.1:0-16365 GCA_900490065.1 Neuroterus quercusbaccarum
AGGTTGCGATGAGGAAATTCCGTGATGTTCTCTCGAATGTGGTAGTTAGATTCGTCGTTTTATTCATAATTTTTAAGCGCATTCACTCAATTTTTCTTTTCAATTTTCGCTCAATTTGATCGAATTTTTCCTCTCTGCTTCAAAAACGGTGATGTATGAGTGCTGAAACTACGGTGATCATTCTTCAAGAATATTTTTTCATTGTGTTTCGAACATCGAACAGATGAAGGAGATGAGAAACGAAAACAGAACGAAATCACTCTTTAAAATTAACGTACAAGAATCAAACAGAATTGATATCACTGGAAATCTGAGAGGAAGACAATTATTCACTCAGCAATAAATATGGTGAAAATGAGTATAGATGAAAGAAGAAGATACATATCTTCTTCCTCTCACATATATTCTTTCCTTCATTTTTATTCCTGCAATTTTGATTTTAGGTGATTTGTCCAAATTTTGATATCAAATATTATCGAATTTTTTAGTGATTCCTTGTACTTCTCTCAGATTTTTAATGATATTTATTTTAGAGGAGGTAAACGACATGAAAAGAAGAAATAGGATTTGGTTCATGGCCTCCTCAGACTTATTTCCTCTATATCGTTTTGGTCAGGAAAGAGAATCGTTCATTCAATTGCCTGAGGAACTTTTTCGCTTTTCAGGTTGCGATAAAAAGATTTTGTGGTGATTTCTCTTTTCGATTAGGTCCTTGAATCATTGTTTTCATTCTCAGGAATTATGCGCATTCATTTGGATTTTGCTCATTGAATGAGATTTTGAATTCAATTTTATTCTGATATGGACTCTTCATTTCATAGTGATTCATTTGTGATCCAGATTATCATAATCAATTTATGTAACGAGAGTGATCCACTCATGATCTTCCAGTTCCATGAAGCTCATTTTGAAAATACATGCGGGTAATTCCGAAAGTTTTTAACTATTTGGTTTGAAATTTTCTTATTCATGATTGTTTCGGTCACCTTCCAATGTCATCCTTTGTTGGATGAGAGGAAAATATTCTGTTGAATTTTTTTTTTCTATGGAAATCAATTGTTCAACACATATTCATACTTTTAATGAGAAATTGAATCATGCTCTTCTCAAAATTCAATCATTTTCCTGAGAACTTATCTTTTATGTCGACCATTCTTGATTTCATTCGGGAAATGTTTAAATTAAAAATTCATTCACTTCATGGAAATGATCTTTTTTTTCAAGAAAAAATCATTATTCCTTTTGATGCAAATGATGAATGCTTCATTCTATGAACAAAGTTACATTGTTCAGTTTGAAGTTTATGTATTTTCAGTGAAAAAATATGATTCTTCCTCAAGAATTCATCTCTTCGGGTTCAATTCCGTTCTTTCTATTTTTTATAACTATTCTTCTGAACTTAAAATCCACTGGCCTGATTTTGTATCCTCAATGTATATCTTTGAGTCTGAAATTCAACTGTTTGGTCGAAAATCTTATGTATTCTGTTGTAATTCATTTTGGCTGTCGAAAATTGCTGTTTTCTTGTTGAATACTAAATTCTTTATCCACGAGTTGATTCCTTTCATGAAATAAATATCTTTTTGTTTCGGCGTCGTTTGTGTATTCACTCTTCAATTGTGAACATGAGGGGTAGATTTTTTCTCAGGATAAAATGCATTCTCAGTCACGGGAGGTTTGTTTTCTAATTAGGAGGACCAATTAGTGACAATAAATCCGATTTCACGACGAAGTATCTTTTTTCTAATTGAATCCTTGAAAAACTCTTCAAATTTCTCGAATAGATTCAATTTTCCAACTGAAAAAAATCAATTTTCTGTCATAGGAACGATTTTCATTAATACACGTTGAATTTCTCATGAATGGTTGAATTTTCAACCGATTCGTGGAATTCGCATTGAGGAAGAAACCACTTTTTGGCACATGTAGATGAATTTTTGTCAAGAATAAAGAAATTCAATAGGCGGAGGAGTGTGGAATTTGAGGAAAAGTAACTTTTCAACGTAGAGAACAAATAAAGGAAATTATCACAATCAAGCAAACAAGAATGATTTCTTACATCACAAGATATATTCTCGAACAGAATTCATGAATTTCCGTATGAAGGATTTCATTTTCAACTCATGAAAGATGCATTTCCAATTGGATCGCTGATGTTCCTTTCGAAGTAGTTGAATTTGAAATGAGGAATATGATTTACAAAAAAAAAAAAAAAATCATTTCGATTAGAAATTCATTTTCCTTGTGAAAAATTGATCTCCTCAAGGAATGATCAATCTTTTCAATAGGAATTTCAACTTTATTGCAGAAAATTCTGTTCTCTAGCTGTGGAGTCACCTATTTTGTTGATTATCCATTTCCGGACTAGAAATCCCACAATCTGCTTTTGAAAATATAAATTCAAGTTGCAAACATATTTTGTTCATCAATCATTAAGCTCGAGTTAAGATTGTTTCATAGGAGTTCATCCTTTTCAGATGAAAGTTGCACTGATCTGTTGAAAACATATTTTTTGAAACATGAATTCTGATAATTGCATTGAAATATGATAAATATTGTCCGGAATTCATCTTTCTTCTTTGAAAATTATTCATTCATAGTTGAAATTCAAACTATAACTATCTTCGGGACATTGCATTCATTTTGTTATGAATTCAAAAATTTTGTGGGCGAAATTCGACTTTTTCGGTTGGAATCGACTATGATTTCACATTAGCCAGAGTAATCAGAAAAATATGCAACAGTTTGATCTCCCGGAGTTGACTCTGTCAATAAAGAAAAAGTTGAACAACAGCCACTTGTGCACATATTCCAGATTCTTTCTTCTTCTTCCTTCTTACCCTATATTTTCGTACTTTTCTGCTCACTTTATCATCTTTTCTTCCGGCTTCTCCAGCCAGAACGCAAGTAGTTGTTGCTGATACTTTGGAAGCCAGTGCTGCTGGCAGCGCGTTCTACTGAGAGCCCTCAGTTTTGGCTTGGGGACTATCACGCCCTCTCTTTCCGCACAAGAAACAATATAATGTGATTTAGTAGACCATCAGTGCCACTGTACTCTGCAAGCAGTAGCACCTTGGTGCGGTAACCCCATATACTAGTGGAAGTACCTTCCCCTGTAGTCCCATATAACCAAGTCAAGACTCAAACATACCTTATCCTACCAGATATCTCAACCCTCTTTCCACTCTACTTGAATACTAGTCAATTTTACTTATTTCTGCAGCAGGCTATAATTTGCTTCCTTTATTTCATTCCTTTAAACTCACAACACCCTTCCAAATTCAAACTTCTTCTTTCAATGAGTGTCTAGCCAACCCTTGCTCCTCTCACTTTCTTTCCTTTCTCAACTTTTCCTGACCACCTATATCGGAACATTTCTGACCTCCTACTTTTCAGGGGAATTTTCCTCCTTGAAGCATATTTTACATCATTACTCTTTGCTTTTCATGAACCTGCATACTTAAACCTTGCTGATATCTGATTTTTCTGGAAACTTCGAAATTTTCCCCCAAGGAGTGAAATTTTCCTTTCAAACACTTCCGAACCTTCACTTTTATAATCATCATTTCAACTCCTTTGTGATTACATTGGCCCTGGATTACCTCCCTTACATCACAGTCTTTCACTTTCCCTCCCTCTATCCCTCTTTACAATTTTGTCTCTGCTTCGTAACCTCGCAAAATGCGCTTTCCTAAACCTTCTTCTTCTAATCTTCTCCTATAAACTCCTCCTTTCTTAAGCATATCTCACATAGTTAACCTTTGCCCCTCATGAACCTTCCCAGTAGCCTTTTCATAATCGCTTCCTCCCGAAAACTTCAAGGTCATCCTCAAGGAGTAACTCTTTCCTCTCAACCCTTCTCTTACCTTTACTCAATGATTCATTATCTTTAATTCACCCTGATTTCATCCGAACTAAATTACCTTATGTACTTTCCCCTTTTTCACTTCCTGTCCTCTTTCCCTTGTCACAATTTCGTCCTCGTCTCTCATTCTCTTAGAATCTTTCCTGTCTTAGACATATCTGGCATTGTTACTCTCTGCTCCTCATACACCTCTTTCACTATATGCTTCCTGATATCGCATCTTTCTGAAAACTTTCAAACTTTCCCTTGCCTAGTAACTCATATCTTCCGAACAGTCCGTTTAATTTACTCTTTGCCTATCATCTCCACTATTTCCTGACCTTATTTAACCTGGATTAAATACTCTACTTCTCTTTTGTTTACTTTTCTCTCCTCCACCTTCTGACAAATTTCCCTCTATACCTCTCATTATTATGGAATGACGCTTCTTCAAACCTTATCCTTTTGAAGTTCTCTTTTGAACTCCATCTCTTTCAGGTATATCCAACATTTTACTCTCTGCTTATCATCAACCCTGATATTCTTTTCAACCATTCTATCACCTTCACTTAATGACTATCATCTCGACTCTTCCTTGCACTCATCGAACCTGGATTGCCTCCTCAACTTTTCTCTTCAATACTTCTCTATCCTCTATCCATTGTCACAATTCCGTCTCTGCCTTTCATCCTTGTGAAATTTCTTTTTCACGAACCTGTTTGTTTTAAACTTCTCCTTTGGACTCTTTTCTCCTCAGGCATATCTAACTTTGTAACTCTCCGCTCCTCATAAATATTTTTGATATACCATGTTACGATATCTCATTTTTCAAAGGGCTTCGAAACTTGCCCTCGGAGAGTTACGTTTTCCTCTTAACCACTCCATGAAATCCACTTTAATCATCATCATCTCTTCTTATTTTTGATCTTATTGTTTCTGAATCACTCCTTCTTTTTCCTATACTCAACCTTCATCCCGTCTATCCCTCGTCATAATTCCGTCTTCAACTCTCATTCTTGTGGAATCCGTTTTTTTCGAACTTTCTCCCCTCAACCCTCATCCTTCTAACCCGGCTCTCAAAACGCCTCCTGTTTCAGGCATATCTAACATCGTAGTCTCCGCTTCTCATAGACGACCTTACTACCCTTTTCGATAACTCATTCTCCCAAAAACTCCCAAACTTGCCCTTGAGGAGTAATTATATGTTTCAACCATCGACTCACATTCACTCTATGTCCACCATTCCCACTTTCTTCTGACTTCATACAGATTGGAATTCCTCCTCTGCTTCCTCTATTCCACATCCCTTTTCTCCATTACTTTTCACAATTCTGTATTGACCTCTTGTTTTTGTGAAACACCTTTCCTTCGAACCTTCGTTGTTCAAATTTTCTTGAGAATTTCTTTTTCCTCAGGCATATCTAACATCTTTACTCTTCACTTCTCATGAACTTTCTCACTTCACAAATCTCGATATTTGATTTTCGTGAAAACTTTAAGACATTTCGATAAGGAGTGACTTCTCCATTCCATCACACCCTCACCTTCAATTTCAACACCATGATCTTTATTCTCTCCTGATTATGATGAACCTGAATTGAATTCCCTGCTTTCCTCTCTTTCGAACTTCTCTCCTCTACCTCTTGTCGCAATTTTGTCTCCACCTCTCACCCATAGAAATTCACCTTCTTCGAACCTTTTTTTTTAACTTCATTTCCCTTTACAGTTTTCTGTATGCTTTCCTCCATAATACATTTCTCCTACGTAATTTCTATCAATATATTCTTCTTTTCTTTATCTACACTTATCCCACTCACCTCCATCTGATCACCTTTCTCATGACTCACTGATTTCCTTCAAATTTCTTCCCTTTAACTCACATTTAGAGTCATCGCGACCTACATCACTCAAACCTTTACGATACAACATAAAATTATATCATCTCCTCCTGACACTTCTGGGATCGACTTCTAACATGTGAGCCACGTAGATATATTTCTCACTGAGAAATATGAATGTTCAACGAAAAAGTTATTTATCCATCTGGATCCATGAAGTTCACACTCAAATAGCTAAATTATTGGTCGGGAAGCTTAACTGGTGTCGAAAGGAGTAATTTTCAACCAAAAGCATGAGCCATTTTTGATGAAAAAAATCTCCTTCCTTATGAAAAAAACGAAGTCTTCACAGGGATACATGAATTCTTGACATGATGAGTTGAATCCGCAACTAAAAAATAGATGATTTATCGAGAGAGAAGATTCATCGATCAAATTTATGAATTTTCAATCAAATTGTCGAAGTTTCTATTACAAAGATTAAGATGATACCAAAGAACGGAATGATTAGATAATCACATAAACAAATTGATTCGTGTCTAGGAAATAATTTCCAACTGGGAATAAAGATTTTGAATGACAAAGAACATTCTTCCTATAGAGTAATACGAATTATGGAGAAGGAATACACACGATTTCGTCTTAATTCGAATAGGACAATTGAATCTATTCAAGCGTTGATCAGAAGAAGGTATTCCTTGTTAGGAGGATAATAAACCAGCGGAAAACATGAATTCCGAATGAAGAAGTCTGCAATATGCACTCAATTTAGAAAATATAGTTCGCAAAAAACATGATGAATTGTTTACAGAAAAAGAACAATTTTCAACCACAAAATATTGATTGTTGATGGAAAATGTAATTGTTGATATTTCAGCTAGAAAAGATTTGTTCGTCGGATAGACACCAATAAAAATTGAGCAAACAGTTGAATTTCAAATGAATTACATGAATCCTAGACCAAATCATCCTAATTTGAACCCAGAATTGTTGACATTCAATAATCTCAACATTTCTAATTGGATGATTTCCTCGTTCCGTGACAAATGATTCTCAACGGGAGGTTGATCCAAATTTCTAAGAATTTTACCAGAGATTTTCAACCAAATGTCCAAATTTTCAACCGGAATAATACTCAGTCATCGTGAAAAAATTATCTCGAATAAATTGTTGAATTTTGGGGTGAACACTCATAAAAATGTTTCTCCGAATAAAAAGAAGAAATATTACTTACATTCAATGAAAAGTTAGCTTCACTCATTGTCTAAGGAATAATTCGTTTGACTAGAACAATATAATCCATGAGCGGAAGAAAGGGATTTTTGAATACACGAAAATTTTCGCCTTGAAGAAATTATGAAGTTCTGCGTTGAGAATAACATAGTAATTGTTATTCGAACATTTCATCAACAAGAGTTATGTAAAGGATCATCAAGGCTTCATATTGTTGTTGAAAACTCATGTTGTCATTTTGAAGCTGGGAATATTTCATCGTAATTTACAAATTGTTCAAAAATAAAGGGAGCGAATTCAAAATCTTCAATTGAAAAACAAAAAACAAAGCTGTGATGAGTTATATTATAATTATCACCATGCACATCCATAAAATAGCCAAATCCATTTCGAGGGAAGTTTATCAAAAATGATCTCATACATTTGATGGGAAATTAAACGTGTTATAATCATGATGCATTTTCATAAAATTCCTATCATCGAACATCCTTAAAATTTGTTCTCAATTTTCTGTTTCAGGTGAGTCTTGTATATTTGTTATATGGGAAAATTCACGTGAGTACCATCCTGGTTCAATATGATTCATCATGGCAAGAGGTTCTAAAATTTAAATGGTCCTTCTCCCTACTTCGCCAGAAATCAAAAACATTTCCAGTGGCTCGGAGTTATATTCACAAATTCCAAACGATCCCAGACGATTTTAGACGATTTCTGAGGATCACAAGAGAATTAAGCATTCCCGAATAATTTTGGGATGGATTTCGGAAGTATCAAAAAGTTACTTAATATAATTTCATAGAAAATCTGAACTTCTTCCAGAGATTCTACTGGAAATATACCGCAGGAATAACGAGAAATTATGACATTTTTGGGGACTCTGAAAGACTTAGCAACCTTTTCAAGTCAATCAAGTGATTCCGAAGGATTTCAAATATTGGAAGTGATAACGGATTTCAATCATGTCTATGAATCAGTTAATTTCCAATGATGAGTCAATGGAATCCACAGTAACAAAATTAAGTGAAAATAAATTATCCAGCTGAATTTAATTTTTTATGATGCACTATCAGAAATTCCAAGTAATTCAAGAAGATTCTTGCGAATTTTTTAAATTTCAATCTATCCTCAAGAAATTTGGAAGATTTTAGAAGATTCCATTAGATGTTCTGATGTTTGCTGTGATATAAAGAACTATAACCGATTTTTGTACATTCTAATAGATATCAGAATTCATAGGATTTTGGGATATTGTAAAGAATTCAAAAGAATTGTTATGAACTTCCTGGATTTCAAATACAGAATGATATGAAGAGA
The DNA here is from genome assembly GCA_900490065.1 of Neuroterus quercusbaccarum. NCBI lineage: Eukaryota > Metazoa > Arthropoda > Insecta > Hymenoptera > Cynipidae > Neuroterus > Neuroterus quercusbaccarum. The sequence goes on from UWOG010567026.1 coordinate 8,230, forward strand.
TCTCGAAGGATTTTTAAAGACATACTAGGATTTGGATGATTTTGATAAATCTCAAGAGATTTAGAAAAAATTCTTCAGATTACAATGATGTGAAGAAATATCGGAAAGGTTCCAGAGATTCCAAGGAAAGAAGTGTTTCGAAGAGTTCTGAATGTTCCAATTATGTTAACCAATTTTCAGAAATTTTGATCATTATCAGAAAATTTTAAGGAAATTTGAAGATTCCAAGATATTTAAAACAATTCCAGAGCATCTCAGGGCATTCTAAGAAATTAAGAAGAATTGAGTAATATTTTTCGGCATTTTAATAGATTTTCAGACAAATAAAGTGTTCTTCATTTCTTTCGCAATATTAGGAAGAATTAGAAAACTTCAGAACGGTTCCTCATCGATTCCAATATATTGTAAGATGTCAATTCTGATGTTGAATTTCATTGATTACTGGTGAAAATACTTCCCTGAAAAAACGAGAAAAAAAATATGCCATGACCCGAATTCCTACCTGGGACACCACTTTCCACGAGTGGAGCGTAAACCAGTCACACCACCCAGATCACTCGCGAAAAGTGGCGTTCCTGGTTCGTATCCGGTCCGTGGCATTTTTTTTCCGTTTCTTCTGGAAATTATTTTGATTGTAGTGAACAACAAAATCCAAAATCAGGATTAATTGATTGATGACCCTGGTCTACAAAATAAAATCATTACTTCAATATTACACCAGATTCGGCTATATTATAAGGGCTAGAATTAGTCAATCAAAATTCAGAAGGATAGAGATGCCAAAGTGCGTCATCCTGTGAGTAAACAAGATTTGAGGAAATGTATGCTATCGTCTCAATGATGTAATAAGTTAACGCTCCACTCGTGAATAGTGGCGGTAACGGTTCGAATCCAGACGACGCATATCTTTTCTCGTTTCTTCGGGAATATGATTCGAACAGAAATCAACTGGATCAAACATTGGAATAAATTAATCAATTACCCTTATCGACGAAATGAAATCAGCACTTCAAAATTATACTAGATTCGGATATATCATGAGGGCAAGCATAAGTCAATCAAAATCAACAGGAAAATATATGTCAACGTGCTTCATCCTGTGGAAATAGAAGAAATTTGAAGGATCATGCTTTGGTCTTGGTGGTGTAATGAGTCAACGCTTCACTCGTGAAAAGTGGCGTAACCGGTTAAAATCCAGGACGTGGCATATTTTTCCTCTTGTCCTCAGAAAACTATTTCTACCAGTATTCAACAAAATTTAATATAAAATCAATTGAATAATCAACCTGGTCTACAAAATAACTTTATTATTTCAATACTACACCACATTGGGCTATATTATAAGGACTAGAATGAGTCAATAAAAATTCAGAGGAATAGAGATGCCGACGTGCGACATCCTGCGAGTTGAGAAGAATTATGGAAATTCATGATATGGCCTTGATGGTGTAATAAGTTACCGCCTCACTCGTGGAAAGTGGCGGTATCGTTTTGAATCTGGACGACCCATATCTTTCCTCGTTTCCTCGCAAATTGATTTGAACAGTGATCAATCAAATCACACATCAGAATAAATTAATGACCCCGATCGACAAAATAACATCATCACTCCAAAATTATACCAGATTCGGTTATATCATGAGGGCAAGCATAAGTAAATCAAGATTCACATGGAAATAGAAGCCGACGTGCTTCATCCTGTGGATATAGAAGAAATGAGAAGGGTCATGCTTTGGGCTCGGTGGTGTAATAAGTCAACGCTTCACTCGTGAAAAGTGGCGTAACCGTTTCAAATCCGGGACGTGGCATATTTTTTTCTTCTGTCCTCAGGAAACTGTTTCTACCAGTAATCAACAGAATTTAATATCGGAATTAATTGAATGATCAACCTGGTCGACAAAATAACATCATTTCTCAAAAATCATAGCAGATCCGGCTATATCATGGGGGCTAGGATGAGTCAATCAAAATCCACAGAAATAGAGATGCCGACGTGCATCATCCTGCAGATAAAGAAGGAATCAGAAAATCCATGGCGTGGGTTTGGTTGTTCAATAGGTTAACGCTCCACTCGTGGAAAGTGGCGTTCTTAGTTCAAATCCGGGCCATGGCATATTCTTTCGCGTTTCTTGGGAAAATCAATCTGTCCTTGAATTGAGAACAGAACAAAATCTGTCATTGCTATTTCTCACGAAAAGCAAAATTCAAGAGGAGTGAGCACATAAATCCTAGTGATAAAACGAAGTACGACATTTGAAATCTAACCAAGAACACAAGAATCCAAAAATTAAATCGGGTCAAACACTACCGAATTGGTCTAGTGCAATTTCAAAGAAATGGAAAATCCTAGAAAAGAGAAGAATGATCATTCTTCCGACTTTGTGAAAAAATGAAAAAGAGGGAAGAAGAATTAGAAGGAAAACAACGACATCTCTCAATTTGACCCTTTCTTTCTCTTGTCTCCTTCATTTTCATTATTATCAAATTAAAATGGAAAAATATTAGTCAAAAATAATCACGAACGTTTTAGCACTGATGAAGCAACCTTGCCAAAGCTTCAGAAAGTTGCATTGGATAAAATGGAAGAACAATGAGAAAATTAAATAACGAAGAATACGCAATCAGGAAGGAAATGCACCAAAATCACGATGCTTATTCTTTCATTTTTGTACGAGGAAGGAAGGAGGATTTTTCTCTCTTCTTTAAAAAATTGTTCATCTTCTTCTGAATTGCAATAGGAACATTCCGTGAAGTTTGTCCAAATTGTGTCGTTCGATTATTGATTTCAGTCTCAGGAATCCTACATATTAAAGACGTAATAAGCTGTATCAGTTCGTAATAAGGCGAACGGGGCCATGTTAAGACATAATATTGATTACTGTCTACATTTTTTCCTTCAATGAATCTTTTCTCGTCATCAATCCGACGCATTTTTCAAGGTTTCTCAATCTCAAACTTCAATGAGCTTATGGGGAAGATCACTCCAGAATTTCCAAGTTTGCCACGATTTCCAACTTTGTCTCACTATAATCGCAAATACCTTCCATATTCATGACTTTGTGATATTCTCTGAGAGAGGAAAGCAGCTTATCTCTCATCTGGATGATAGAAGACGATCTTTCGCAATGTGATCCTATAATTGTTTTTTTAATCACACAACTACTGAGTCACCCCTCAGCCATAATTAGGAAGCAAAATTTCACAGTACATTGGACCAAGATTTAATTTTAAAGTCAAGACGATAATGCTCATCATAAATTCCCTGCAAGTTCCTGAATTTCATTATCTTCGAGATTATCAATATTTCCCTATCGCTATTGTTTGAATTTCAGAATGAAATTTTCTTGAACTGAAGTAGCTTCAACTAATTTTGGGATCATCACTTTTTGATGTTATGATGATGAAAAACTTGTTATTCATTCTGTGTTTGAAATTAAGGGATGAAGTTCTAAACAGACTTGGTTCTCAGCACATTATCCTGGAGTGAGTTCTGAACAGCGTTTCTTGCTTTTAGGTGAGTTAACTAACTTCAGAAGCTTATGACTTATAAATCGTTGAATAACATATCAAGAGTGTGAATATTTATATCAAAGCATATACATACGTGAATATTCATGATCTTGTAAAACGTGGTTTCGGATTTGAAAAAAAAACTAAAATGCATAATCGGGTGGTCTGGAAATGTATTGGATATATTTTTTCATTTTCATGCAGATTGCCTGGAAATTTGTTCCCTCCCAGAAACAAATGTATCAATTTTTCTCTATCGGAAAAAAAATTATACAGAGTTGGCTCACCCCTCAAGGAGTTATGAACGTATCATCCGTTAGTAGTGATACATTTTTTGTGGAATTTATCCAGGAATTGTCAATATCATGTAACTCGAATAAAAATTCAACACATTGCCTTACAAAAAGCCATAGAATACGTGGAGAAATTCCATGCTGTATTTCACTGCCATAGTCTGAGAAAAAAATAATGTCACAGCAAAAAGTAATTCTTTTTCAGCAGTTTCAGTTGTTCAAACGAAATTTGGTTGTGACTACGAAGAAAGTGATTGGAGTTACATGAAAATTAATGTGGCTATAAAGGAAAATTTCAGTTCAGCACTTTTTTGTTGAGTGACAAAATTTTTGAATGGCTGTTTTCACGACTCATAATAAAATTCTTGAAGAATTGGCCTGTCATTTTTTGATAGATTAATTTCCGAGTGAGTGATTTCTATACTTTATTCTTTTTCTCTGAGATAAATTTTTCGATAATATTTTTTGCTCCTTTGGGAACAGGTGTAATATTTCACTATTTTATCGTTGAATGAGGGATATTTAGGTATGAATAGAAACAAAGCGTCATGTCATCACTAAAGGTTGAAAATTTAAATTCTTGGCTGAGAGTTGAATCATATCCTCGAAAATTGAATTCTTTGTTTCGAGATTCATCGTTTCAGTTAAAAATCCATCTCTTCAGTTATAAATTGAACTGATTTGTTGACACTTTTCTTTTTTGGGATAAAAATTTATATTTTCAACTGCAAATTCAACTCTTCGATTAGAAATTAACTTTTGAGTTGAAAATTCAAATTTTAGGCTTCATGATTCCACTGTTTCGTATGGAGAAATCATATTGTTGTCCAGAAAATTCAGAAATCTACTGCTTTATGGAAAATTCGCTTTTTTGAAGAAATTTTTTTCCCGAAAAATAACTTCTCCCTTTAAATTTTAACATCCAAATTTTGAGTTTTGAAATTCAGATATAAAGTTAAAAATTTATATAATTTGTTCAAAATTGATCATTTTTGGTAGCAAATTGTTCTTGTCGGTTGGAAATTCGATAATTCAGTTGATGATGTATGTATTTTGTGTAGGATTTGTCTCTTTTGTGAAGAACAATCTTCTTGAATAAAGATGCTACCATTCGATTGAAAATATATGAATCCTCTCCAGAATTCGTCTTCATTAGTAGAAAATTTATCTTCTTATGTATAAATTTTTTATTTTGTTCTTCCCTGATCAACTCCCGGATAAACCCTCGTTCAGGATGAGTAGAATTTTTTTTTTCTTCATTTTCAGCTGGAGGATTTGATTCAGAAGCATTCAATGAGGATGAGTTGTTTGGTGCTCAATTTAGGTTCGAACACAACTAGAATTATTACTTTTCGGGATGAAACACAATTGCTTAAAAATCATTACACAAAAAACATTACAAATTATTCCGTAAACAGTGAGATATGGCATTCCTAGTTATTTCCAATTATTTTCCCATTATCTTCTTTTTGAGACATTCATGATATGAATGAGTTTGTAACTTTGTGCTAATATGTGTGTCTGCATCAAAAAGTCATATTTATTCAATGAAATAAATAATCGTATCATTCATACATACATTAAGCGTTCTTTTCCAATTTCCACTAATTATAGTTATAGTATACACTTTTTGAATGTAAATAATTATAAGTCCTTGATTCGAAGCTATAATTTATTCAATTTAATGTGTGAATATATCAAAATATAATATTCCTGCAAGAAAAACAAGAAGGACGATGATCGCATCGTTCCATCAAGATAATTTTGATATTCAGATCCATCTAACATTCGAGTATTTGAAAATGAATTTGTGGATGATTTGAAAATTTTCTTACAAATCAAACACATTATTTCGTATGGATACATTTCATCCTTCCCATTCCAAACAAAATAATTTTGTTGTGATAACGAATATTTTTTCCACTCAAAAAAAAAACTTTTCAAGAACTACAAAATTTTTGTTCATTGGATAGAATCATGGTGTTGAGCTAAGAAATATCTAGTTGATTCTACCAAATGAATTTGTACAATCTACAAAGGAATTTAATTGTGTCCGTCAAACTCTTCGGTTGGTTCAACTAATCGCTCAAACAAAATAATTTAGTTCGATCAACAAAACGATTCTGTTGTATCTATAGAAACCGAAAAATTGTGTTTGAACAACAAAACTTTTTTTTGATCAATCAAAAATTTTAGATAACTAATATTGTTTGAGACAATACACATTCATATATTTTTTTTTCTTCTAGTAAGAGAACACAGTCTGAAACAATTGTTCGATAAATTTTCGCAAAAAGTGAATCGAGATAGGTCATTCTTCTAGGGACCAACCATTGAGTAGTACTCTAAAAGATGCAACCAAGTCGATATAGGTCCCAAAACAAATATGCTGAAGATGCTCCCCAAAATATGATTTCATCGACAAAAAAATGAATCTTTCACACCGTGTTAACATTCTAGGAACCCTCGAAAATCCTATTGGTTTTGTTGAGTTTGAACAAAAGTCTTTTAGAAAAAACACTCAAGGACACTTGAGTTCACACAATATAATGAATTTTTTCTTTCGGTTTTTCGGAACAAATTTCGAAAAGTTTATCTGCAAATTTATCACCTCATTTTATTGAGACAACATTTTGAATGCAATCTGTTCATGTAGCTGGCTCATTTTAAAACTGATTCCCAGAGAAACCACTTCAGCCGAATCGAGTTTTGGGTCGAATTTGCAAAGACGGTTTATTCAGTTTTAATTTACAAAAGAAAAGGATATTCGATGATTCTTGGAATGTTGACACAATCTAGAGGATCTATTTTCAGGTTTTCAAGATTCATAGAGAAAATATTCTTCGGAGAAATTGTGCCAAGACATGATTCTATTCAGGATGCTTTCCCAAAGCACTTTCCCAATGATGAATGCAAATTCTGAAAATTGAAATTTGGTCCTTTTTCACCTATCTCAATGATCAAAAACAAGACCTTTGACTGCAAAACATCTCCATACAATTAATTTCTCCGTTTAGGAGCTGATTCGTAGCAGAAACCACATCATTCCACTCAATTTTCAGAAGCGAATGATCGAAGCAGTTTTTCAGAATTTCTTCTTACAAACCGAAATAGATCTTCTTTTCTTTTCCAATTTCTGGAAAATTTTGAGTATTCGTACAGTGGTTATCGCTTGAACAATTCGAACGAAGAATCTCTTTGTTCGTCGAATCACAATTATTTTTTAATCGAAATGTTGTGCATAGAATTCCCCAGAGCACTACAATTGTCAGAAAAACTATTTTAAATTTTCTCAAAAACCGACAGGGAAATTGTGCAGTTTTCTCAATATTAGAATAATATTGAAGACGAATTTTGTTTGTTCACCTAATCGAATTTTGGTGAGGTTCATTGGAAAGTCAATTCAAAACCTAAGTCTACGTATGTGATTTTTTGCAAAAAATCGAATTTTCGGAGATTTTGTTCTCTCTCACCACCTCATTAGGAAAAAAAAACAAGAAATTTCAAAAACAGAATATTTGCATGCAACTGGTTGGTTCCTCTTTGAGCCGATTATGAGAAAAACCATCAAAGCTGAATCAGGTTTTAGCTCAAGATTGTTGCAGTGGTTTTTCAAAAGTACTCTTCACAAAACAGAAAGTCATTGTAATTTTTTTAAATGCGCTCAGTTTTTGATTCGTTATCCAAAATAACTGGCTAATGAACAGACAAATTTTACACTAATCCAATTTCTTCCCTAGATGAAAATTCAGAAATGAAAAATTACATCAACCGTGAGAATTATTGATGATGATTGTATGCTTCAATCGCCATAAAAAAATCGAGAACACAAAGACTATGAAATATTGTGAAGAAAGATAAACGACATAAGGGAGGGATTGAATCAGCAAAAAGTTTTGATGAGAATGTGCCCACTCATCGGGCAGATTTTATCACTGTGAATGCTTTTTTTTGCGAATCAAAGAGGAACTACACATCCCAGAAAAAAGTGACAACCACAAATTTGTAGTACTCTTCAGTTGCACAATTATGATCGAATCATAATTTGTCGTATTTACCATGGTGTAGCTATAAAATGGACTTTTTTGATTTTTCAATATTTTTTGTGCAATAAAAATGTAACTTTTCGATCCTCCAGAAAAATTCATAAATTTGTTGCAATAATTTTGTTGCGCGTGCAAGAAGGAATATTTTTCTCATACCGACATTTTTATGCACCATGCAATGATTGGCTGGAAATGCTGGTTTTTGTTTCTATTTTCGGATTTTGAAAATGCTGTAACTCTAAGAATTCACATCCTTTTGACCAATGTTATGGGAATGAATTGTTTGA
>UWOG010572146.1:0-10089 GCA_900490065.1 Neuroterus quercusbaccarum
ACAGTGTGGATATGTCGAAGAAGAAAACGTGATTGCAGAGACCAGTTCCATGAAGTACAGTGGTGAGGAAGAGACTGGCAGTTCTAAACAAACGTTCGGTTGTTTTTTCAGTGCGCCCTTGTCCCAAAAGAAGTTTCCCTTCAAACAATTGAAGGATGTGCATTGCGTGGGCCTGCTATCACCTCCGGAAATGCTCGAATGAGTTGAGGAAAAAATTAGAGAAATATTTTTATATTGAAGGAAATAGATATTTAGAGGGTTCAAAAAGTCAATCTATTGGAACAAGAATTATACTTGAAAAAACAATAAATTTTTTTCAATCTCTGTGAGAATCGGCAAGATGAGACGTATACAATTATCCTCATGATATTTGTCTATGTTGATGCTCCTTCCGAGCTATTTCCGTGCATTAATATTCTCATAATGATGACTGATAATAGAATATTCCAGAAAAATTTTCAGAGAATGCCCAATCGCATATAGCTCTTCTCTTCTATGATAAGTGGATTTGAAGTATATGAATCCTGCATAACATTAAACTGAGGGGAGCAGTATATTTTTCTCAACGGTTGAAAATTAGAGAAGATAAAACTACAGGAAAGGTTTGATTCAGAGTGGTCAATCTCAGGAAAGCCGAAAACTCTCGAAGAGGAATAAATCAGCAATCTTGAACTCTCAATTGCATTTATTCGGAAATCAAAAAAACGGAATAGGTCAAAATTCGGAAACGCTCAAATTAGGAGGGTGAACAATCAGGAATGACTAAATATACGGCGAGGAAAAATTTGGAGAGTAGAAAGATTCGGAATAGTGAATGATTGTGCCTATATTAGCAGGTATATTCTGGATGAGAATAAATATAATGGTTAATATTATTGTAATGGTGTATTAATGAATCACTTATGGTATCAAACAAATATTATTCTAAGTAAATTACAATATCATATCATAATGAATCTTTGTTGTACGTTGGCATTTTTTTTCAAATCGAAGGTTGCTGAAAAATCATTATTGTTCCGCGAAGAATTCGAAATGACGAATAACATAATCTACCTGAGGCGAAAACTCGTAAGTTCGAAGTTTCAATTATTTTTTTTATGAATTGCGTAAAATTAAAATATTCAAAGTGACGATCGCAAAGGTAATTTCACTCGTAGTTATCTTTCGAAGTAATCATTAACTTACAAAATAAATTGAGTCGAAAAAAACTCTATTCTGACTAATCTATAGATATTTCCAACGTTGGCTGACAATTAGTTAGTCATATTTGTTATCCAATGAAGATGTTCTTTCAATCGAATATATTTGAAAGGGTATGCACTCATGCCACTCCCAAATCTGAAATGGGATGTTATGGACACTGTCCATTCTCTTCAGAATAAAAACCAGAACCACTCATCGGGAAATTTCTTCTTATTTTTTTGTTTGAATCGACCATGTGTCTTTTGTTATGCAATTTTCCAAATTTCCCACCAAAGCTTTCTTCGATTGCGAGTATCACATGACAGAAAAAGTGACGAACCTGCTGATAGGAACACTCATTAACCATACCGAATTTTTACACTTTCCAAATTTTCCTCTCCATATATCCACTCATTCCTAATTTTTCACTACCCTAATCTCAGCTTTTCCGAATTTCGACCCATTCCGCTCTTTTGGTTTCCGAATCAATACCATTCAGAGTTTATGTTTTCCGATTTATTCCTCTTTCCGAATTTTCGGTATTCCTAATTTCTCCCATTCATATCAAACCCATTCTGAAATTTTAGCTTTCTCAATCTTTATCCGTTCCGAAAAATGAACTTCTTCCAAACTGAGAGAGGTACTCACTCACTGAGCCAACCTACCAAAATCTTACTGAAGTTATAAAAACATTTTCAATACTGACGTTATCATTTTACTCCTAATTATTCATTCATTTCCCTAATTTTCGCTGAAGAAGTTATCTCCTCCAAGAAATGAGATAATTCATTCGAAAATATAAAATAATCCTTTAAATTTGAGAGAAAAACGATATAATGAAAAAAATCTGCCCTGCAAAGTGATCCGCGCGCCAGTGTGAGGTACCATGCTCGAAAGCGCTAGATACATTGAATTCCGTCTGATAGTGATTATAATTTCATTTTTATGGAATGAATCGTTTTTTATCGGGCATTTAACGAAGAATACAATAAATATACTAATAACTCAATTCAGGGTTGTCAAACTAGTTGAAAACTGGTTCAATAAATGTAATTGTTTATAACAATTTTGATTTTTCAATAATATTCTTGAGATCATTTTTGTCATCAAACCTCTTTCTTTTACCTTACGTATGAGAAGGATCAGATCTTTAGCTTGGATTTAACAGGAGTTATGCATGTAAATGAAAAATAGTCTCCATCCCAATTCTCGATTTTTCAACCCTCTCTATTCATAACGGAATTGCAAAATGAAAAAAAATCCTCACATACGCATTTTCTCTTTTTCGATAAAGAACCCGTCAGAAAAGGATCAGCTATTAGATCAAGCAAAAATGAGTGAATGAATGAAATTTACGAAAATCGCCTCTCTGTCATTTGAAGTACGTGTTGGATTGCATGAAGCTTGAAATCACTCAAAATAAACTTGGTTTACACATGAAGAAAAAGATTTTTTCCTTATTCTGTCAAAATTTATTCTTTCACCATCGTGATCAATATTAAAATTTTCATCGTAATGTATTGTATTCATTCTTCGATTTCTGTGAATGAAAGATTCAATTTCTTACGAAGAACCAGTATCTGTTACTTCTAGATCTCTCCAAAGATTCATTCTATTGAATTTTATCGAAACTTAATCGTGTTTCCGATTAGGAGCATCATTCGGTACGAGATCGTTATACAATAGGCCTAATTCTTATGTTCGGACTGCTTTTGATGAGCTTCAATTGATATTAAACCGGTTTCCAATAAGTGCAAAGTACTAAATAGAATATTCCTCTGTAAGCGATATTTTAGAATTTGATAAAAATTCGTTGGAATGTGTCGCGTTATGTTTACAACCCGTTGAAAGGAGCCCTGAAAAGACTCAGACAAGTTGATTCATCAAAATGTTGTTTCTTCATTTCCCTCCTGGTTCACAAAGTTCCATATGTTACGTGGGGAATTTAAAATCTCAACAGGAAAAAGTTCCTATTAAGTTGGAACCTCAAAGAGTCCGCATTGCAATTAGGGGATGGAGAAGCGAAAGAGAAATCTAAATTCCGCGATTCGTGATTATGAATACCTCCATCATGCCTCAGGTAGCGCGGATAGTTGCTTGGATAAATAAAGCAAGTCGCCTATCCGAATTAGAGGTGGGGTGAAGATTCCCTCGCTCTCGTGCAGTTCCCAGAGACTGATGAGGAATCTCAGGCTGAGGTAAAAAAATGCGATAAAATGTTGACCCAGGGAGATAGAAGCTTGAAACGAGTCTCTTAAGGTAACGAGTCGACCTCTGCGCAACCAACCATCCAGCTCGTGTTTTTCGCGCCAAGGCTCCACGCTAATTCTTGTCTTCTCGTTTCTTCCGCAAACTCTAAGTGCGAAGGTATGGTATAGCTAAAAACGAGCCAGTTCTTGATAGCGTTGCTTAATGGAGAAACCCTGTTTGTAGGGTCATTTCGGAAGAAATCTTGGATGCTTGCAGTCTAAGAAGCTCACTGATTAAGGGGTTCTAGAATGAGTCCTTGAGTGATGACGTATTTTTTACTCAGAGTGCTATTCATCTAATGAAATTCTCTCTTCTTAACGGCATGATTGTTTAATAAGGAGTCATCACAAACATCTACAAACACTGTTCGAGAGAATGCCTACTTATTCTTATAATCTAATCTGTGAAATAAGAGGGAGAATGGATATATAAGTATAGTAGACGTCAGAATACGTTCCAGATTAGGTATGAGATCAATTGGTGGCAATAAGGATTGGACGATTGATCAGTAGGTTTCGCGCATTTTAAGGTAGAAATATAGAGCGAGAAACTGTATGTAGGAGGGATACTTTGCAACAGTTCATGAAACCAAGAGAAAATTAGAAGATAAAATGCCAAAACTGAATATGAAAGCTCACCAGTGTGTCATTCTGAGAGTTGGGTTAGGAGTATTGTACAGGTATTTGAAGAATGGATTCTTGAAGTGGTACAGGTGAGCTGCATTGCTGATATCGTATGATATTTTATTATATTACCAGGCACGTGTTACCATTAGAATGAATCTTAAGGATTTCATGTCTTTCCCGGAGCTTAGGCTGTGCTCCAAGGCATTCTTCTATGGATTAGAAGAGGTTGAATCGATACTCAGGAGCCTCGTTCTGGAGAACGGCGTAGAGACAATTACTCATAAAGAATTTTTTCCCATTTGTTGATGAGAGGTTCGGAATAAGGAAAGATTAAACTATTGATCAAAAGTTTTCGAGTGAAGGTAAGTGAAGAGTCCATAGTTCAATGCAGTTGTTGTAGAATTATATGTTTTCCTTGAATTGAATTGTACCAGTTCCTTCCAAGACGAGCTACGAGTATGATGATATCCCAGATCTCCAAACACTCTCAAAAAAGGGATAGTGAGATTCTCGATGCGAAGAGGTGGTAATGATATCAGTGTTCCAAGCTACAAAAATGAAGTGGGTCCAACAACGAATGCTTCGATTTTGCCTAGGTCGAGAGTCAGTCTATTCTTTCATGCTTAGGGGATAACGCAATCAATATCCTGATGGACTAGAACAAGTGATTGAAGAATTGGTCGCGATAAGTAAATTCAAGAATCGTCAGCGTATTTATGGTATTTGCAATGCTGAAGTCCTTCCCAAGGTCATAACTGAACGAATTTGAGTGAAGGAGTGCCAGAATAGAGCCCTGAAGAATCTCGACCGCCCGCTAGTCAGAAACCTCACCACTACTATGAGTAATTCGAAGAAACCGATTATTATTATAGGATACCAACCAGTTCATGAGAGAATTTGATACATTGAGAGATTTCAACTTATCTAGGAGTGACTTATGGTTCAGCATATTAAAAGTCTTCAGAAAATCGAACAGAACGACAATCGTGATCTCCTTATTATCCATTGCTCATTCGATATCCGTCGTTAATTGGAATGAAGCAGTGAAAGTACTTGATCTAGCTCAGAAACCTCATTGAATCGAGCCAATGGCCTCAGATGACTGAGGATGTCCGCGGACAAGAAGGAGCGGAGCGTTCTATTAAACAATAATTACAACAAAAAAATCGAATACTATTTCAGAATATTCGAGTGTACAAAAACTTAAATCAAATTATTGGGGGGGATGAAGAAATATAAAAACGTAGTAATATTCCATGGATCACAAATCATTCATTATTCATCCTCATTGAATATAATTTGATAATAGTCTATCCGAAATTCTGTCGCGCGACAAAAGCCCGGTGGATCACCGATCGAAGCGAGACAGATAGCATGTGGTCTTCATGCGCTATCTCTTCCTTAGGTCTGTTACGTTCCTACAGGCCTACGGGCTGCCTCTGAGTGTTAATGCTCGGAGAAACCATCAGATACAGTTGCGTGCTTTTTGAACGCTTTATATGAGAAACTCATACCGTACGGGATAAATCAATAAATGGATGAATCGTTACAAAACTGACACAGTGCAATCCACAAGCTCAGTACACTAAGTTATCAAAATTTGAAGCAAATCGAACGAGTATCTCCGAACGAGATACGTGCGGGAAATCGGTCAAAGAACGGTCAGAGTCGGAGATGAGAGAGCTCCGCCTCGCTCAGCCCCAATGAGAGTAGTATAGAAAATCGCTGCTGAACAAGCTTTTCGAATGATCTAAACAGTCAACATAAAATAGAGATTGACAGGGACATTTTTGGGAAAATAGGTTGATGAAGTTTGAGTATAGGGAATTCAACTGCCTCTTTCCACATATCTGGGAAAATACCGACCGGTAGGTAAACTTCATGGATATGCACTGGAATAGATAAGAATAGTGCGAGGGAAAGTTCGATCATTCCCATTGGTATTCCATAAGGGCCAATGGCATTTGATTCTATTGAAAGTGTTTTCCCAGCATTGATGTCATCAGAGTAGAAATCAGTGTCATTGAATGATTCATCAGTAGAGGTAGTGGAATATGATGATGATAGGTCTCGAAGTGTATGATCTTTTCTAAACAAGTTTAAAACAAGATCTGATCAGTGCTTGAACCGACTTGAGTGCATTAGAAGTTGCAACAAGATCAAGAAAAATTGATTCAAGACTTGGACCCGTTCCAAAGTAATCAGAATTAGCTCAGAAGGTGTTCAAATGTTGTATTATCTTTTCTGGACGAATTTCGAAGGAGAAATATTCATTTGCAGATATATCTGAGAGATGACAGATTCATTTGTGGATAAGACTCATCCACAAATGAATTTATCTTCTTTCAAATTTCTGGAGGAAAAATGATGCCGTAGTTCAATACACCTTGAACTGGTTCGAATGATCTGGAATACCTTCCACTTTGTTACTTAATTTATTAGAGAATTTGTCAAAGATGCTACAAATATCTGATGGATTCACAAATTGATGTATCTTCTCCTAATTTCCATCATGAAAGTTCGGAGGATATTCCAACATTTTCACTACTGGTTTGAACTAAAGTCGACGTCAAAAGTACGCAATCCTCATTTTTATCGCGCGCCACTAATCCAAGAAAAATCGCAGGAATCTATCCAGGTACAAGTGGAAGCTCAAAATCTCCCAAATTGCACGATATTTAATTGTTCATCGATAACAGACCATTCTCAACAAACGCATCATCTTGGGAGGGAAATAATTATAGGAAGTTTTTGCATAGGTTGAAATGTGCAGTTTTTTAAGATGATTCAAATAACACTGTAGCATTTAATAGCTCCTCCCCCCCCCACCATCAAAAGTGTGGGAAAAAAGTATCGATTTCAAAACAATAAGGACCTCACAAAAGAGGGGATACTAGCAAACTTGATGTTCTTCTGGCGAGAAACACTGGAACTTTCTCTAATGCGACTCTCGCCATTGATGTACATATTATTGTTCATGCAAGGATCGTTCTGTTTCCTTTCATTGCGTCTCATCATGTACGCAAATGTAATTTCCCATTGGGAAAAAAGTCTCCGTACATATCATTCAAAATCATTAATATCAAGTGCTTCGATTTGAAACTGCTAGAAAGATACGGAAGTTTGCAGTTTTTTTTGAAATTTTGAACTTTGGTTCGTCATTCTATCAATGGAAAAACGATGAATAAACGTGGGAGAGAACTATATTTTGAACAATCTCTTCTTACCTTATCCTGATTATTCCATTCTTTGTTTTTGTCTCTCATGGAGATTAGTTTTTGTTCCGATCGATTTTTGCTGAACATCGGGAGAAGTGCATGAAAAATTTACGTCAAAAAATGGAATGCTATTTCAAAAACGATCCTCGTCCAGCTCCACTTATATTCTCGAGCACTTTTATCTCGTTTTTGTGAGCCTCGAAAGTCGAGGCCAGAAAGAAGTGCCTCAAAAGCCTCGTTCTCTCCACGTTCTACATCAACGCTTTCGCAAAAAATTTTCAGGGAAACGATATACATATCGTGCAATTTGAGAAATTTCAAGCCTTCACGTGTACCTGACTAGAAATTTCTGTGCATTTTTTCAAATTAGATACGAGCGAAAAAAGTGAGGGTCGCGTACTTTTGACGCCTACATCTTCTCTGAAGTTTCCTCGGAATTTCGAAAATTTCTGACTGAGCCTCAAATGAATATTTCTCTCCACAGATTGGTCGTTTAGAGATCATAATTCCAGCATGTTTCCAGGAGGTTTGAATAAGTTCGGAAAACATGACTGTTTTCCATCAAAGTCCACAAATGAATATATCTTCTCGAGAATGTTTTCAGAAAAAACTGTGCAATATTCCAACATATTTCAATCTGATTAAAATATGGCGGAATACCTGTCAGTCTGTTACTAAATTTTCCTGAAATATCCCAAAGATGCAGCAATTCCATGATCATCCCTAGAGAATATATATTTTCACGAATTTCTCTATCGAAAATCGCACAATATCTTAACATGTATCAAACTGGTTCTCATCACTCCAGAATAGAATCTCATCAGGCGAGTAGAATAATTCATTTTGGCATAGTCCAAGCTGGTTCAAATCACTCCCTCATACCTCACACTTTGTCACCAAACTGTGCTGAAGTTTTCCAGATTGCTACAAATTCATCTAGGCTCCACCAAGTGATATATGTTCTTTTAATTTTCTTCAGCGAAGATCATGAAATATCCTTATACGTTGTGAGAATCGATGAAAAATGTGAAGTCTTCCGATAGATCTTCAGAAAAGTTCAGAGATGGACTCAAAAGTTTCCCAAACTAGTTCAAATCATGTTTCAATATTCGGTGATTTTCTCTGGAAAAATTCTTGGAAACATGTGATGAGAATAATGTGTCTAGATTGTAGCATCTCCAGAGAATTGGAGGACTATATAGTAACAGAGTGAGAGGTATTCCAAATTATTGTAACCAGTTTGAAGAACAATGGTGAAGTTTGATAGCAGAGTTGAGCATTCATGAAGATAATTCATACCTGTTTGGAACATATGGAAATATATTACAATTTTCGCTAGACAAATTTGTATCATGAACTGATCCGAATCAATTCAAAATATTCTATGATTTTGTGTATTTTTGTTAGAGGAATTCCCAAGGATTCATATTCATTCAATAATGTTCTGGAAGTGGCAGTATCATTAGAAATTTTCGAGGAAATTCCGGAACAGGATGAAAGTTATTGCAGATTATGTCAACCAGTTAAA
Source organism: Neuroterus quercusbaccarum (assembly GCA_900490065.1). NCBI lineage: Eukaryota > Metazoa > Arthropoda > Insecta > Hymenoptera > Cynipidae > Neuroterus > Neuroterus quercusbaccarum. Next base: position 8,805 of record UWOG010572146.1, read on the forward strand.
ACATGTTGAATTATTGCATAATTTTTGCTGAAAAAATATGAAAGATGATATGATCATCCGTGCATTCGTCAGTGATTCCCAGCATCTCTGAAAAACTGCAGCGAAATCCGGTAACAAACAGTGATGCTATCAAACCCAATTGACGATTGATAAGTCTCGACCTTCGTAGAATAAATACTTGATCAGTTTTCGATTAGGAAGGGGATTTGATTCAAAAATCCAACATTATTAGATGTTTCGATCCTGACTTTGGACCCTCTTTGATAAATGTATGGAATTGAAATTCTGTGAAAAGTGAAGAATAGTTCAGTTCAACGAAAATATTTTGAGTTAACAAAGAAGTTCAGTTTTTGGATAAAAGAAGGAATCAAACCAATGAGCAATTCTGAAAAGTTTTTTATGAAAATGAAAGGATACACTCGCGAAATTCAATCGAATGCGTCATGAGAGGAGAACAATCGAGACGAACGAATGCCGTCAAAAATTTATGGAGAATTATGTCATCAATAAAAACCAAAATGATGCCGTTTATTCTCGCTATAAAAATGAAAGTTTTCCGGAAATTTACTTAACTATTGTGAATATAATTCAATTCTTCCTTCTATTTGCTTCACACATTCCCAGTTTCGATTACCATGTTCCATAATTGTTTGATCGCATTTGAAGGATTCGAAATTTGTTATCATGATAGATTTCATTATTGAATGTCGTTTCACTTTTCACCTTCATTGTTTCTCTCTATAAACAATCAATCAAGTTGTCGTTCATACAAATATGACTCAAATGATTTTCTTTTTTTTACTTCGTTGTCTGACATTGTGTTTGTGTGACTGGAAACACTTTATATGGGATGTTGACAACTATTCTCACAGGTATGGTTCTATTGAATTCCCTATATAAGTTCACTTTTTAGAATGTTTTTGCACTGTTATCCAACAAAGTTTGTCTTACCAATGACAGAATCATCATAATATAGTGATTTATTTTTTCGTTCAAAAACTCAACAGTTTTCTCAACTCAAAAAAGTTCACTAAACTGAACTTTTTTTTTTACTCCATCATATATTTTGAACTTTTCTATTAGTTGAAAGATTTATATTTTGCAGGATTTTCCTCTGTTTTGGTATTTTTACAGAATTTGACTTTAATGAATCCATTGACTAGGGTCCAAGTCAGGACCGAAACGTCTGATGATTTTGCATTGCCAGATTAAATGACCTTTATAATTGGAAAGCGATCAAGAGTTTATTATTGAAACAAAAGACTTCTTCAGAACATGTGAAAAA
>UWOG010575523.1:0-10718 GCA_900490065.1 Neuroterus quercusbaccarum
GTATAGGAGACTATTGAACACGGATATACTGTTTATTCTTGAAAGATTACGACGAAAATCAAAGTAGTTCACGGATAGGCAAGGATATCGAGACGATTTGAAAGCTGCAGATTGAAATAAAAAAGTAATATGTCATTTGAAAAGAATGTTGAAAATGATAGGGATGTATCAGCACTGATACATTTTTTTCCGTGATAGTTAACGAAGGAAATCAAAGCAGCTGACGGATAGACAAGGATAGGGAAACGAATTTTGAACCACGGATTGCGGCGGATAGGTGAGAAAATTTGTGTAATGAGGGGATCAAAAAGGACAGGAAAAGATGAGCTCGGCCACATTATTATCCGTGATAAGTGGAGGTGTAAATCAAAGTAGCTCAAGGATAGACAAGGCTACGGAGACGGATGGAAAACTGCGGATTGAAACGGATAGGTAATACGTTTTTCAAACGGAGGTTTGGAAATAGGAAGGAAAGTCTAGCACGGATACATTTTTTATTTATGATGATAATAATAATTGATCATTTGGGGTCAAGTCGTCGCATAGCGTCATCCACGCGAAGGTGGAGTTACTTGGTGAATACACTCGTGAATGTGTGGGATCATCACACCCACAACAGAGTGGTCAACAGCAAGCGTCATCCACAAGCGGTCGCCCTCCCGAGTTCTAGCCGCGCCCAACGCTACTTAACTTCACTCATCCAACGAGAACTGGTGTTTAAAGCATAGTAACATGGGAGATGGATTGTAAACCACTGATTAAGGTGGATAGGTGAAAAAATTCGTGTATTAAAACGGATATATTTTTCATCCTTGACAGATGACGACGGGAATCAAAGTGGCTCGTGGATGAAGAAGGATGAATTAACGGCTTGCGAACTGCGAATGTTACTTCGCTTGCCTGGAAGATTCCGATACAGCTATTCATCTAATCCTGCACTGCAGCCCTTCAATTATACTCGAAATAATACGTGCTAATTTGTACAGTATAATAATTATTATAGAACAACATGCATGAATATTCAATAATTTTATATTCACGTTGATATCCGATCTGTTGATAGTTTCATTGAATTATTTTTTCTCAGAAAATGGAACTTTTTCGCATGTCGAACCAGGGTTTGAATGCTGCTAGATTCCTTCTCACATATTTTAGACTTACACTTTTTCCTAATTTTTTTGGCAAACAAACCGTGCACATTTGGCAGGTGTCGATTTGAATCTCTTTTTCACGGAATCATGTGCCACAAAGATGACAGCCAGCCATTATTTTCAAAGAGCACTGTTCACAGTCAAACTTTGCAGAATGTAACGCTTTCCATGATTTACAATGTGCCAGCTGTACGTAGGCGCGCGCAGCCTACCATATCGAAGTTAAGCGATCTCACCCGAATAGCAAAGTCCTTCTACGTCAGCTTGCTTTTGATATTGACCTCTAGCTACTGCATATCCAAGTATTTTACTTTTCATCCAATGTTTTTATCATATAATATGTCTCAATGTCTATTGAAGTATATTAAAATTATGGATCAAACTCTCTGAGTTTTTTCCATTTCAAAATACCGCACTTCAGTTATCCTTTTCCTAAATTTTGCACCATCCTATGGCTTGTGCTTCGTAGCAGAGCTCTTCCTGCCTGTGCTTTATCGTAGGACAAAAATCTTTGATCAACCCCTCTAATGTTTCCATTCCGATGACTTAGGACGATGATGAAAAGAAAATGAGTGTAAATACAATAAGAAATAGTAAACAGTGCAAACGCAGATCACGAGGGGGACAAAGGCCAGAGAAATATTCAATCGACTTAATGCTATCATTTCGGAGCATTATCCTACGACCTCTCACCCTACTCCAGCAGGAAAAGAACAGGAACCCAGAAAATAATACACACCTTCATATTTTTATGTGCAATTCGAAGAAATAAATAACGAACCATTTGAAGCCCTTCTAATTAGAAGAATAACAGTTTTATTTCTTCAATTTCGAAAGCCTCCAAAAGCTACCATCGTATACTGTCAATAATACATGTAGGGCTAGTCAGAATACATATTATAAGTATAATAATCATTATTCATCCAATAAGTATTATGCCTGCGTATTCAGGCCGTGCTCCTATCATCAAAGTTGACCTCATGTTTGTATCATATTTATTCATCCACCCGTCATTCGAATTGAATCTTTTAGGTGGGAGTTTAGCTAATCATTAGCGAATAATCAGAATACTGTTCTTCAATATGAAGGAAGATCTCCCTTGTGGATATTCTTTGAAAATTTGAAACGGCGACTCAAACCAAGGTCTGTTATTTCAGCAAAGTAGCAGTCAGCTCCCTCATTTTGATGATAGAACACGGACACTCAAAGATTTTATACAATATTCCGCTAATGGTGCCGTGTACATCACTTCAGATACAGAAGATGCCTACATCAAGGCCGTTTTGAGCATACTCACTGGATTAGCCAGGGAGGGTATTCGAAACAAACAGTTCAACACTATCAATGAGCTAATCAATCATTTGAAGAAACGTTCCGCATCTACGAAAAAATAACGATATTACTTCCAATAGTTGGGAAGTCTGAAGATGCGGTCAGAGAAAATAGTTAGCGATTATCATGATCGAGTACAAGGGTTAATCACGGGAGCCCGCCATCTCTACTTTCGTGCATACACGTAACCCTGCGAATTCAGTCGTTGTTTATTAATATGCCCTCCACGTAGAGAACGTCAGAGACTTATAAAAAAATCAGGAGCCTCTTGCACCTCCTATCACGTGTTCAGACCCGATTCATCTGACACCTATAAAACAGACGAAAGGAGTTCATCGAGCCGTTGAGTTCGGAAAACCGAAGGAAGATGATGAAAATTTGTCACTCCCCGGCAAGACCGTGGCTGCCAATCCTAACTTGGTCATTGCCGAGCTGATGCAGCACTCCGCAAATCAATACAGCGGCCAATACTTGCCTCATCCAATGCCTGGTTTCTCAAACCCATATAATCCTCTTCCACCCATGACCTACCCCCTCTCTACCATGGGACCAGCCGTGGCTACACAACTTCCCCAGAAGTTGTATAACACACACAGAACATCGACAAGGTCACCCTCACCGAGTTCTTATGCAAGACGAACTTCCAACCAACATTCAAACTCCACCCCGCCTGTTTACCAAGACGCGGGAATGAGTCGAGAACCACAGAAGCGCCCCCTTACACTCGAATTCTTAGAGGACTTAGATAAATCTACCGCACAAGAGGAGAATCGGAATCTTCGGATATTACGCGCATTACCAAACATCCATTAGGAATGTTAGGTACTATTTTCATCGAAATCTTCGAGAATCCCGTTGAGTTCCATTTCGTGAGTAACAGGTTTCCATTTTCTTTTCAGGTCTTACTTACGCCAAGAACAAGCAAAATTATCGTTCTACCATAACAGGTTAGCAACGGCTTCTCGATATGTCTCTCTTACACTTCGTGGATAAGGAATCACAGTTAGCCGTCCAAACGTTAAAACCAATAATGAAGCCTTTCACAGAGGTTCTCACGGTTCGGGCCAGGACTAGACAGGTGATACCTGTCATGGTTGGTAACCCCGACATCTTCGGAGGCTACCTGCCTCAACTTGACCTGCATGAGGGGTAGCACGTGGGTGAAGCCATAGTTAAGAATCAGAACGGAGTGTGCCATGCATTAGCGACCTTCATATTCCTAACTTCAACCCTGAAGAGCAACAAATGACCATCAGGTGGGTTGAAGCAGTTTAAGACATCTTTCATCTGAGAGGCGTACCACTGTCTGCTACTCATTTTATTCAACATAGAATCCCGACCATTGATGAGGAGGTCATGATAAAAGATTCTTAACGTCATAGCACGCAGCTTATGGAAATAATTCTAGATTGAACTTAGAAACAGCAGCGAACTGGAATGATTGGTGATTCAAAATCCCCGTATGAATTTCACCTTTGCACCATCACGAAAAAATTGGATGCGTCCGGGAAGGAGGAATAGCGAGTTCTAATAGATTGCAGAGCCCTGAACGAGAAGTTCATCGCGCATGCATATCCGCTCCCCAACATAACTGACATTCGGGATCAGCTACGGAACGCCTAGTTTTCTTCCGTTCTTGACCTGGCGAGCAGTCATCACCAAATCGAAGCTCATCCCGATGACCAAATCAAGACCAATTTCTCGACGCCCCGGGGGCATTCCGAATATCTGAGAATGCCCATAATCATGAAGAACGACCCAGCGACGTTAGCTGAAATTAGAAGTCTTCTTCCACGATTGCGAGGAGCGAAATTGAAGCTACGATCGGACAAAGTGCTATCTTCTCTGGAACGAAGTGGCCTTTCTTAGTCACATGATTGTTGAAGATGGTTTGAAGCCCAACCCCACGAAAATATCTGCGTTGAAAATCGTCCCGCGTCCTGTACGAGTAAAGACGGTTCGACAATTCCTAGGTCGCACAGGCTACTATCGTAGGTTCATCGAGGATTACGCGGCTATTCTGAAATCTCGGACCGAGTTGCTTAGAAGGAATGAGAGATGGGAGTGGGGACTTCCCCAAGAGGATAGTTTTGAGAAACTCTAGAAACACCTCTGTACTGAGTCTATCCTAATCTATCCCGATTTCGAACAATCATTCAAGCTCGCAGCTGATGCGTCTCATCACGCTATTGATGCAATGCTAACTCAGGAAAGGAACAAAGTGAACATGCCGATCGCCTACTATTTTAAGGTTCTGACACCATGCGAACAAAGATATTTCAAAACAGAGAAAAAGTGTGCGCTCATCCTATATTCTGTAACGAATTTCCGTCCACATTAATATGGACGAAAATTCATCACATCCTGTGATAACGAACATTCACATTGAATCACTCATATCACTAATCTCAGAGATAGGTTTCTGAAGTGGTGCCTCAAGCTCAAGGACTAATAATCTGATCACGAATACGAAAAGAGAAAGCTTGATCATATGATAGAAGCTCTGTCTCAAAATTCGGAAGGAAGAAATAATGCTCAACTCGAAGATGGTCATACTGGTGACTCTAGTAGTCCAACTGACTCTGGAAACACTTCCACTATCTCTGTGGAGAGCATTCGCGCGCCCTCTGTTCTTGATAGGTCTGTACGATGTCGAGCTCTACCTATAACCTAATCGCAGAGTTCTTCTCAATCTTCTGAGCCATCCACTAACAAGGAACCGGTTACTCTTCAGCTAAGAATAACACAATCGGAACATGCAGGTGAATTCCGTCATTCAGTGGAACAAGCTAGCCTTACAACTGATGCATCCATTGCAGAAAGACAATACTCTCTGAGACATCTGCTGCTCAAATGCGATTTCCTTTGAACAGGATGCCTCTGAACTCCAGGAATATGTGAACGAAAGAGCTTGTGCTTTGGATACCCTTCTAGCACCTATGCTCAGTTATCTAGCTGAGGAAAACACACAGAACAGAGAGATGATAGGTGGATCCTACTCTTCAACTTCGATTCAATCCCCTCTGAATGAGGATCTCGACCCACGGAGGCCACTGTGCCATGAATTCCCAACTTCCCGACATTAAAACATTTTTCGGGGTGCAAAGAAATTCACTGTTGTTAAGCAACTTGCCTGATAAAGTAAAGTTTCCTCTTGACGGCTCAATTTTGCCTCAAGGATTATCCTTCCCGACCCCTACATTATTTGTTGTTCCCAACGCGGAATCTACCTCCTCTCAGTGAGGAGGAATCGAACGAAAACCTTGATTCCGTGATACTAGCCCAACACGTGGGAGAACCGATGCGAAACCCAGAAATATTGGAATTCAACCCAATGCTGTGAAATCATCGGGTGCTGTCAATTCCATATCTTCCCTAATCACTCTGGTGAACGTTAAGGTGTTGTACGTTGATACTTCAACCTCTGCTTCAGAATATGAGGCTCGAACAAAGATTAATAATAACGATTCCGGAGCCGGAGTGATCTAAAACGCATGAACTGAATCATTGACTTATCGTCGCGATAATTACGCGCACTTTATATCCAATGATTGTGAACCAACTGATTCGATTTTTGAGTTTCTCTTCGCCACTGAGAATATAGATCTAGAGGATCTTTGAGAAGAGCGATCAAGAATGACACAAGACGTTGTCAATCCCCGGCGAAAATATAAGAATTATTCCATCGTGATAAAAGTCCATCATTTCGATTATACTAATTGGAACGACGTCAAACTTGGGTTGCAATCTTCGAGGCTAGTACTTGAACCAGAAAATATGAAAAAATGGCAGATGTCTGCATCATTCGATTTATCAGGTCCCTGGGACAAAAATAAGATGTTTGAATCAATGAAGAAAATATTCTGAGGAAGTGACGTCATTATCACCCTGTGTCACGGGAAGACTGAAGTCCCACCTCGAGAAAGACGAAAAGACATTATCACGGAATACCACAATTGTTTCGCAGGCGACCTCAAAGGCGTGACAAGAACATATCATCGCATACGGGAGAGATATGTTTGGACGAGAATGAGAAATGAAATGAACGAATAAATCAGTAAATGCAAAATTTGTCTTGAGAACAAGCTCTTCAGAACAAAAACGGAAGAGCCCATGGCGATAACCGATACTCATCTGGGTATATTTGATGAGGTGTCCTCAAATACCATAGGCAAACTTGCAAAAACAACGAGCGGGAATTGCTATATCATAGGCCTTAGACAAACGGGTCTTCAGAGAGGAGCCATATTGTGCTCGCTGATTATATCAAGAACCATGCGTCCGATTATGATGACTGAGATGGGTTGCTGCCCTTCGCTATGTTCGCCTACAACATTTCCGAACACAGAGCAACCCAGTTCACTCCGTTTAAACTGATATACGGCAAAGTTGCTAGAGCACTGAGCTCATTCCCAGCGGAGAAGCGTCTTGAAACTTATGACATAGTATTTGAAGAATTTGACAACCAAGTTACATAAAATCCAAAACATCGCGACTCAAAATCTTATCAAGGCCAAGAGAAGTTCAGAAGAATACTATGCTCGGAAATCACGACCGTTGAATGCAAAGGTAGGGGACAAGGTAATTGCCTGCAAAGATTTCAAGAAGAATTAAATTGACAGTTATGAACCACAATATGTACGCCTTGATTGTTTGGTGGTGTATTCTGGCAGATTAGCTCAGGACGCTCAAGCGTATCACAAAACGGAGTCACTTATCGGAACGAGCCGATTGAAGTCAGCATCGAAGCATTCTACGAGCGAATGCGTCTGATGCGACAACAGGTCACTACTTGAAAGGTTACAACTTTCCTTGATATACAACGATATCGAAATACCTCGCCTGCTTATATCGATAGGCTCAATGAATTACTTGAACAATGTCCAACACGGATGAAGTTCTATTGTCAATATCTTCTGGCCAATGTCCCTCTAGAAGAATCGTCTGACGATAGTGGAGAAGATACCGTATGCAATAACCTCGCAGATGGAAGAACTAAGCCTGCAATTCCATACCTACACCGCTTATCTGTTTCCAACTAGCCTGAAGCGTCGTGAGGGGATTTTTCCACTATTCAATGGATTACTCGTTGAGGTCTTGCACCCCATAACGGGATTCAGTATTGAAATTCAGGAGAATTCAAAAATCATCAGAATGATAATAATAGATGAATTATAAAAATTCACATTCAAGCTTTCTGATCCGCTCTGCACGGAATCAGTGCACGTGTCACTAAGAGACCGATTTCTACAGTCACAAATTTCCGCACTCAACAGAAATCGCTTACCGGCAAGTCACACTTTCCACTCGAAATCATCTCCGAACTGGAAAAACTGAGCCCAGTTTCTTCACCGATCTTTGACCGATCAAGTCTACAACGTAGCTCCGCTCTCCTCGATCCTGAGATTCTAGGGTTGATTATTGAATGATGTACATCATCCATCGCGCGATCTATCCATTCAGGTTTCCGTGGAGTGTCCGTGTGGTATCCAGAGGAAAAGAGTACTAAACGTTGAACTAAAATGGTGTGAAGGTGAAACGTTTGAATAAATTCAATTTGTAGCGGAAGAAATTTTGAAATACACAAAACTAAGAGAAGATAGTGTCTTCAAAACCAACGGTAATACCCGAACTTTGGACATTCCTTCGTTCGGGATACAACGGTTTCACCGGAACCCAGAGGATAACACACGCTGGATGAAAAGTCTATTATTCAGTGGAAACTGTGCTCGGATTATTTGAAGCTATTATTGTCCGATAAAGGTAACGGTAGTTTTAAGATACATAAAAATGCAGAATTGAACAAATTGGATACTATAAACATGACATTGTTTGCATGTACCAATATTAATCAAATGGTTTACAGAGTGTACTTGGGCTTTGATGGAAGAATTTTCTGAATTATGAATCAAATAACCTCGCATATCCAGGAGAATGAGAAGAAATAGCACACGAACTCCAGACAAGAGTGGAAATTAAAATCTCTCATGACAAAAATAAAAATACGCAAATAGCGAATTTCTCTAGTTTTCGGTTTGAGTTTTTCCGAACTAACGAACAATTGGTGCACGCTTTATAAGACGTAAATGAATAATATTCATTTATTGGTTCTTACACTTAGTTTTCTACAATTGTATTTTACATACGATCACGCGTCTATATAGGCGGGATTTTTGAATAAGTTATTCTAAGCATGCCCAATTGCCGTACAGAATCAACTGATCCTAAGCACTCAATAAATTATTCATTACTATCTGTCACTTTCCTGAACGAATTATTTTCCAACATAATAATGATAATGATATACGTGTTTATTGTACTTCATGACCCGCAACGTTTTCGAGCATGTGGAACACGAGTATAACTACGCTTGTATCAAATGTTGCATTATAAATTGTTGCAAAATATACATTCAGGTACAAACTGATCCTTTCAATACAGTTTTATTTTCATACGCTCACAATTAATATATTTCCATGCAATATTGGTTACCCTCAATTTATTTTTGTTCTACATCATTTTGGGAGAAATTGAATGATCATATACAATTATATTATAAATGGTGTCTAAAAAGACAATTGTAACGTTCAAGTTCAATTTTCTTCATTCAAAAAAAGAATGTTGACCTTCAAAAAGCCATGAAGGGCAACTTCAAGGTCGAAATGAAGGTCACTATTGGATCCTTCCTTGAAATTTACTCCGGGAATGAACTTTACTTTTTTGAAAAATATTTTACCTGAGGAAAAATACAACCATTCAGGGACTTTCAAGACACCCCGTATATTATTATATAATGCTCATTTATTTCAGATTCCTGGTCTTCAGGAACACATGAGTATAATTCCAAAAAGTGAGGTTATGTTATGCTCAGCCCACGTAAATTACGTTCGCCATCTTTGATACGTATTATACATAGTTTCCGACAATTTTCGACGTATGTTACGCCCATTATGTATTATATGTAGAAAACCTCGAGTGACGCGCCACTGCACAACCCTGCTCGTAACCAAATACGCTGTAAGAGTTCCGGAAGTGCAGCCCCCTGCGATTCAGAGTTGAAAATGCCATGAATGTTGAATAGCTGCCACGGTGGCGCTGACTGTTCATGAGGCCGGCATGCTCTAGACTAACATTGTGAATGAACTTAATTTTCGGAATTCAATGGTTTATGTAGAAAAAATGGTAATTGTAATGGTTTTAACTGATATTTCTCCACAGTGGGATGATTTTTATACTCAGTCGTACAGAAATTCAAGTGAAAATGCGGAGATGTGATGCTGTTGTATTTCACACAGACTACAAGACCTGCGCCGCAAAACTGCATTGTTTTTCGGTTCCAAGAAACAGAAACACCATAAGATTGTGGCGAATTGCAATATTTTAAGATGATTTGAAACTGAGACCTGGAGAGTCATTCTTTAAAAAGAATTTTGATCTCCGAAATATTATACACGATAGAACAGTTTATGCTGAGTGTAATTATTTTCAATCCGTTCACATTTGAATATTTCATCCATTAGTAATGAGACAATTAGTGAAAAAAAATCATCCAAGACTTTCAATTATTATTCAAATGTCAGTAAAATTGAAGCCAAGTCTGTTGTTTATTTTCGATCAACTGCGGTGAAAATTGTCGTGATTACTCCTTGCACTCAAAGTTCTCTTTTTATTTTTCATTTATTTTTTTTTGTAGCATACGTGAATCGAAGATGCTTGAGGTTTTAATTGTGCCATATATATGTTAAATTCTCAATTCAAAAATTACAAATCTTTTCGCATTTCTAGATCGAAAAATTTTGAACATTCATGATTAAAAGAGGAGTTTCTTAATTTGACGTTCAATTTTTTGAAGGATTATGAGTGAAACATTGTTTTTCTAGAGGACATGGAAATAATTATTATTCGTTGTATTAGGCAGACAAAGATTCAAACTTTATCGACAAACTATGAGTGAAAGATCGGAATTATATTGTTTAGTACAAAATATCAGTACGAGCTTTAGCACTTTATTATACTACACTTCCAATCAGCAAAGCTGATTGATCAAACTTAGGGCTTTATAGATAGAATTCACATAAGCAACTATTTGTGCGTGACTTCTGAACACCGATTGTATCAAAAAAAAGTATGATCTCAAGTATTATTTATTATGAACATCTCAATTATTCGTGTTTCTATTTGTTCATATAGGAGTTATAAAAAACCCACATAGCACACTTCCCGAAAAAATCTGGT
>UWOG010575652.1:0-10620 GCA_900490065.1 Neuroterus quercusbaccarum
TGTGTGGAGTACCGGAAACTCATTAGGCGACGTTCGAATCGAATGTCTCTCCATTTTCATGTCATTTCACGTGATTCTGCATGCTTTCTTCGTACCGCTGTATCGGGGACGTTGATTAGTCCGTTCGAGTTGAGAAGCCTTCCTTTTTGAATCCGACAGATCCGTTAAGAACTGTTCAAATTTGTTACAGTAAGCTTTTATTCTACAACTCAGTGGCCAGATAGCTCCCGGTCGTCTCCTCTAATTTTCATCAGAGAATGAATGGTCGGATTTTCCTCGGCTCTTCCTGGCGGCTTCCTCCGCGCGCCGAATCCGCGGCCTGAAGGTCATGCCTGGCCTCCTCTTCCCCCGCCTCAATCGCCTCCCAGCTGGACAGCTGTCTACAACTTCATTTACGGAAAGGCTTAAATGGCCGGTTCCACTCTTCCCTACTTAAGGTGCCGTCGTTCATCTCTGGCTCCATGTGAGACCGGTTGGTTCGATTACCTGCCATGCCAGCCATGTTTCAGTGTCCCTTAATGTCTGCGACGAAAAATCTAGTTTAGAATCTTGTGGCTTCAACGAGTGGTTCCCTCAACTCCTCCACCGCCTCAATCTCGCCCTTTGGCTTTCGGTGCTCTTTGTAGGGCGATAGTTTCTCTCCTACGGATCGGGTTGTAGTTGCCGCGTACAGTCCAGTTCACTTGTCTGCTTCAGGGTGATGAATCGAGGGCTGGTTGTGGTATTCCGTCTCACGCCTCCTAGCTCATATGTCTGATCACCCCCCGGATGATCTGACATAATATCCGGTGCTTTTGTCGGTGTTATACCTCTTCCGGAGCCCCGAGATTATTGCTATGAAGCTGTATTCATTTCCCTCCTACATCTCTAGGCACCACATCTCTCCTTCGTGATAGGCGACTAATAGTTTGAATGGGAACTCGCCTACTAATTGTTCATTTTGCGTTCACAACTCGTATACTGACGGTCCTAAAACGAGGGAGACCTACGGTTCTCCATAGGTCTATATCAACCTTCGACACGCTTGGTTGACGTATTCTGTACCGCTATTCGATACGAGATCATTCTGTGCGCCCCATCAGTTCCCAATATCATCTTCGGAAGCCTTGATGGTGGGCTTGGCATTCGCAAGTCACTGAGTGTTAACTCTGCAGAGGACACATTACGTCAGTGGGGCACCGGAGATTGCCAGTATGTTCTATCAATTTTCATATACGTCGCTTTTGGGTCATTATGCACCTCCTTGAAGATTTCTTGTCGTCTATCAGCTGGTACTCACAGCTCCCATGACTCCAGATCTTCGATTACTGAATCTATTAACGTATTGAGACGGTACCAATACAAAATTCCGTCAACGATTTTGCATTGATGAAATTTCCTCGGCGTTTCTCACACCTCGTGCAGCCGTTCATGATACTACTCGTTCTCGATTGGTTCGATAGCAGATATGAGGATCCCTTATTCCCCCTCGTACATCGAGAAAAAAGCGTCAGGAACGTGGTGCGAAGCTTCTTTCCGGTGCACGACCTCAAAATCGGACTTGAGGGGGTCGAGTGTTCACTTTGCCAATCGACTGGTTGAATTGTGGACGTTATGTGAACACAGCAACAAGCTTTGGTCATTGATCTCTATGAAGTGGAAATTCTCTATACAGTGTGAGAATTTTTGGATTGACCAAATCACGCCTAAGTAATACGATCACATGACTGAGTACTTCATTTCAGCGCCCTTCATCGTCCTACTCGCAAGGGCGATCACTCTCTCAACATTGCCATGCGTATGAGTTGAGACTGCGTATTTTAGGATGAGTGTGAGCAGGTGCTCACTCGAAGTGGATACTACGCGTTCATTTTCCGTTCCCAGGACCGCTAGATCATTATAGTCGATGAACTCATAACGTGTGATGGCCCTTCTGAAATCGGAACCAAGGTTCACATACACCTCATCCATTTAGACCTCGAGGTCCATTGGCCTGATCGAGAGCTAGTAAAGCACGTACACGCCGAGCCCTTATGTCCGATGAAACTGACGTTTCATTCCTCCATGATCCTTTTCACGTCTTCCGGTTCGCTGAGGCTTCGCATGAGCCATCGCCCCAATCCCTAAGCATACTTGTGACTTTTAGTGGTTCCTAGCTCAGCTGCGCACGGAGCCCCTGCTCCAAGCGTTTCAGTCTGTTTGACGCTTTCATACACCGATTCTATCTCAGAACTGTAGGAGTGTTGATTCTGCACAGCGCGATCCTGCTCTCTATCCCGCCGACATTGCTGTCGACACGGCTTGTTTCGACTCTGTCCGGTCACGGGAGTGTACTAATTTCTACTGATTCGGTTAGGACCAAGACCTAATTTTGGGTATAGTATAATGGACTTCGCGAAAGCGTGTCGTCACCAATCGGACACAAGTGATGGTACTTACCGTCGGAACAGGATGTTATCCCACTTCGCCTAAGTGGTACCAGGGCCTAATACTCCTCATTATAGATCGGCTATCCTTTTGACACAGCTTGACCCTGAAGCCTTGAATCTCGCATCTTGGTACTGCTAAGGTACAGCTCCCTCTATGGAAATGGGCAGTGCTGTCGCCCCTCCATTGCTCTACATATGTCTCTCAGGTGAGAAGGTGTGTAGGTTAGCGAAATCGCTCGCCCGTGGAAATCACTTTCCCAGCTCAGTTACTGTGCCACCACGACGCCTGGACAGGCGCTAGCTTGCCTATCTCGACCCTCAGTTGGCCCTTTCGTTTTTATCACCATGGTGTTCGGAGTTCCACTGACTCTGAAATGTTACTCGTGGAACGCTTGTTCGCCAAATTATCCAATTTCGATGATGATTCTGAATGGCTGAACAATCAGGTACCGAATTTTCGAAGATTTTCACTACACCTAGAATGAAGGAGAAGGTTCCGATCGAAAACTCACAACTGGAACCAATTTTTCTTGACATTAAGTGGAATTCACGGAAGTGAAGAAGAAAATCTGTATATTTTTCCATTCTTCAGCTTAAAAGAAACTTTCGTAATTATTCCTTTAGTTACCCTATTTCGGGAACATTTTCGAATTATCAGTAAGCAGCCTCGAAAACGCAATTTAGGTTCATTGCGTTCTGCGCAGATATTCATCACGTGATCCATCTGAGAAAAATAAGCGCGAGTATTCAAGAATTGAGGGGGGGAGGCAGTCAACCATTTCATGAGAACGCGAGAGCCAAGCGAACATGGCAGCCTAGTATTTCAATTTCAAAATTTTTTCTGAATTTTATTAATCTCAAACTTAACTCGTGAACCAAAAATGTCTGCCAAAATTACCTGGAACTAACGTTATGCTCTTTTATGAGTAATCCGAGTTTGTGGATTAAACTCTTTTGACCCACGAACAATATTCATAACTCGTTCAATTCGGCTAGCTCATATACAAGCACTATAGAAAGAAAGAACGAGTCGAGGTTCGCATGATCAAGAAAGAGGGCTAATATTGTTAATTGCAATCCACAAAATTCATCAACGGAACAGAATCATAGTCAGACTACATAGATGAGGGATTCTGTACGAGAGAAAACAACAATTAGGAAAGAGAAAGAAATCTAATAGCGAAATTGGCGAATAAGCCAATTAATAGAATCACGGGAACGGAATGATGCGCACTCTGAGGAACCCTTCGATTGAAAAATGGCTATCTAAGGTACTCTCGTTCGCACCACTCCGCACAAATTGTCGCGTGGGGGTTTCCATCCTTGGTTCTCTTCAGAGGAGCTCGTCTTGATGAGCTAAAGTCGGGCTCAGAGTCGGGCCCTACATCATGTCGTTCTAGGTGACACTGTTTGAGCAGACACCTCCCACTACCGTGATGTAGAGCTGGTTGATTTCGTTACGCACTGTTACCAGTGCTGACAGTAAGGTTCAGTGCTGCGACGCAGTGGCACTGCTCACTATTTATTCTTCTAGATATCTACGCAATTGATGATGCTGTAAGCGACGTGACCTGATAACCAATTGAGAAATAAATTTAGCTTTTTCTACTAATGTGGACCTTGCTCTTGAGTGGCCGGTAAGTCGCACTATTATTCACCAGTTCAGTCATATATCACTCACATTTGGAATTGAAGGTACTTTTTCGTCGAGCCCTGAGTGAACTGCTTAACAAATTCTCATTGTGATTTAGCGAATCTACATCACAATGTGTATATATATTCTGGTGCTTCCCATATCGTTCATAATTAAATGCTCTACAAAAAAGTTCATTGCAACTGAATTATAACTCACACAAGTGATACAGTACTGGTATTCTCGATGAATTCATAATTTCACTTTCATGTCATGAATGGCTGAAAATACAGAGAGAATTTGAATGGCAGAGTTGTGGCAATTGGAAAGAGGACTCTCATCATTTTGAAATGGGATCTAAGGGTACAGTACTAATGCGCGCAGATAACCTAGACCTATTCGCTTGATTCAAAGAACAACCCTATCTTCACCATCTGAAAAGAATGAACAGCTTACTCATTCTAATAGTAATCCGATTCCAAGAAGTGTTCAGTCGGTCTACTAGGGTTATTAACAATAATCAGTGAACATTGCTGATTGAGTCGGAATTTGATCGGATGTTGTAAGCAATTTTTCGAATTATTTTAAATATTTCAACATTTTCCTCGCAATATTTAGGCTATAACTTGATTCATCTCTAATTTTCTGAATTCTTCTCGGAACCTCAAATTCTTCAAATTCTTTCCTATCTTCTGGAACTTTAGATGGGGGGTGAACAGCTCTTCGATTAGAATGTTGAAAACTTCAGAAGGATCCGAACGGGATCAGGAAATTTTAAATGAATTCTACGACTTCTGTAAGATTTTGCAGCATGCGAGAAGGTTGCGACTAATCCAGTAGTGATTCACCTGTCAACCAAAGTTTCTGTATTTGAATGCAGTCGGAAAGTTCTATACTCTCAGACGAATTCAGAGGATTAAGATCATTTGGTTGAATCCTTGATTGATCAGGAGAGCATCTGTACAACATTTTCATCTTTTCCATGCACCAAATTATGGTGAGCTAATATGTCATCATGAACATATTTTTATAACTGTCATCGATATCCTCGCAATCATCTCGTGCGTTGATCGAATTTGAGGTTAATCGATTCGAACAGACAATCACATTCGAAATTGGAGTTGTGTCTCTTTCTTGTTCACTGGAAGCAAGATGAATGAATTCACCGCGATGAGAGATACTGCCTTTCGGGATAGCACGAACACTTGGAATGGAGAGTACACCCACACACGGTTCCGATAACCTGTTGTACTGAAAAAAATATGATATATACTAGACCTAGGAATGCTCTACGGCCTTTTCATCTGAGTTATTCTATCTTTCCGCCATTACAAAAAACTGTTTTACTCCTGAAACATCCTGTATAGTTTTAAACTTATTCCCTTCTTTCTCGCTCTTGAGAGTCACTGTCCTTTCATACTCTCTCTACTAGCCGCTTCAGCCTTTGCCTCACTTCTTGTTTGCTTAACAGTCACGCCTTGTTCTTCACCTCGCTCAGCGTTTCCTGCCTTATACCTATTTTACTTTCCTATCTGATTCTTCATCTTATCGCTTCGCACTTCTCTCTCCGAACAGTCACTTATTTTCAGTCATTGTAATCTCTCCTCAACTTTCATTTCATCTTCTCAAGTTACTTGGGCCACCACGGGTCCACCATTCCTTTCTCATTGTCCCATACACATTTCACTGAGGTCTTTTTCTATTGATACATTGTCTTCCACCTTTTCAACATGCACTCGATTGCACCACAGAAGACAAATTTCGCGCCCCAAACCTGTAGAAATTTATAGAATGTTCACGTTGAAGGAGCCAGTTACAAGCTAGCCTCGCATAATTGATAACATGATTACTTTGATACATGAATTCGAAGGACTCAAAACTGGCTGCATTGCACCACTGTTAATCACGATTGCACCGCCACCAAAAGCCTGTCATCAACGATGCAGAGTACGGAGGCTAGTGCGATTCTCTTTCAAGATGAAAATTCCCGAAAAATCTTGCTCCGAAAAAACACTACAGGAAGCATACATTCTTGTTGGGGAGGCTAGTGAGACCGTTGTAATTGACATTCTCCGATTTCCCCTGATATCATCTCAGGAACTCCAGCTGCGCTTTATCGCTCATTGGAAAGTTTAATTGCGCTCAATCAGGAGTCCCACTTTTAGGCGCGTTTCTATAGGTGAGGGGGAGGAGGGAATAGAAAGACGCTATGTATGATTACCGTTCTAATTCGAATTTTCTAATGTGGCTATTTATACGCTTTGTATGATAACCGTTCGATTTAAAATTATCAGATTCGCACTGTCACATTCCAAAAAGCATCAGATGTTCTTCATTGCGCAACTGAAAACTTCAATATTCCTCAAATAGACGTGCGACTTTGCAGCGTGTGAATACAGGTGGTGGGGTGGGGCTGGGGGCGTTGGCTACTGAGACGCTCGGTATGAATACCGTTCTAACGAAAATTCTCTGAAGTGCACCAGACCATTGCAAAAACTTGTTGAATGCGCTCCATTGCGCCACTGGAAACTATGATTGCACTCAATTCTGATTCCTGATTTTAGTCCCGTAAATACAGGTTTGAATGGAAAGGAGGGTGATAGTGAGACGCTACGTATAATCAGCGTTCTGATGGACTTTCTCTGATGTGCAATATCTCATTCCGAAGTATTTGAGATGCGCTTCATCGCATTACTGAGTACCTCAATTGTGCTCAATTAGGAGTGCTTCTCTTGAGTCCGTAAATACAGGTGGGGGGTCTAGTGAGATGATATATATAATAATGGATTTGATGGACATTTTGCGATGTGCAACAGTATATTCTGAAGAGTTCAACTTGTGCTCCATCGCATCACTGAAATATTGAAATGCGCTCAATCTGAGTGCTGCTTTTGAGTATGTGAATGCAGGTGGAGGGCGCTAGCAACAGGCTATGCGCATATACTGTTCTAATCAACATTTTTCTATTTCCCTGGCAAATCCAATAGAGCTTTAATTGCGCTCCATCGCACTACTGGAAACTTCAATTGGGATGAAATGAAAGTGCTGCTCTCAAGTCCGTTAATGCGGGAGGGGCGAGGGGGCTAGGGAGCCGTCATATAAGATGACCGTTTTAATCAACATTTCCAAGGTGTACTATCATATTTGAAAGAGTTCCAAATGAGCTGCATCGCACCACTAAAAACATCAATCGAAATCGATCAGGAGGGCTGTTTTTCAGCTCGTGAATAAAGGAGGATGGGGCGGGCGTGAGACGCTATGTGTACTGACCTTTCCGATGACCATTCTCTTTCCTCCTTCAGTTCCTTCCTACCCTCAATTTGTCTCCTCTCACACGTTTGAATGAAATAGGATAATCGTCACGCGAATTCGCTACGATTATTTCTCCGTTCATATTTTCACTTGAAGCTGTATGAATTAGTGTTCCAGGAATACTTATTCGCATATTCTCATCGTATATGATGATGTTGCATGTGTTTCTAGTCCTTATACATGGAAATTAAAAGAGAGCTATATGGAAGCAGGTATTAGATATTACTCACCTCCATATACGATCTGTGATTCATTGATTGCCAAAATGTTTGGCCTCATTCTGTTTGTCTGAATGATGGTCTGGTGAAGAAATATGCATCGTCATAGCAATGTTTATTTTTCAACTTTTCTATGAAGCTCAACTCACACACATCTATCAGATAGAAGAATCAAGAATTATCATGAGAAAGAAACTTTTCATCCTAACGCTTACCAAGAGTATTGAACAGGTGCACCTTTTTCTTATTCAGATCATGAAAAAAGCGAATTTATTATAATACTATAGACAAACAGCAGAATAATATAGAATCATATAAAATTGATGCTTCTAAACAGACAGTTCACTATTCCTATGGTGAATGAGATAATCAAAGAATTGAATGGCTTCGGGGAAGCCAGCATTAACTACACTATTTTCCAAACGTCATATACATTTCGCATAGAGTATCACTAGCACCCTCTTCAGAATTTGCACAGTGCTTGGAGAATTTTTATCAGAACGGTAATCACATATAGCTTCTCACTATCGGCCTCACCTGTATTTCAGGACTCAAGAGCAGCACTTGCCATTGAGCGAAATTGAAGTTCTCAGTGATGCGATGAAACTCATTTGAAACTCTTCAAAATGTGACAGTGCAGATTATAAAATTTTGATGATAACATTGAGTATACACAGTGTTCCAATAGCCCTCCACCCACCTGTACTGCATTCACCGACTCAAAAGCAGCACTGCTTATTCAGAGCAACTTAAGTTCTCCATGATCTGATGAAGATTATTTGGAATTCTTTGGAATGTGACAGTACACTTCATTGAATCTTTCATATCAAAAATTATTGTAATGGGAAAGAAACTGATAAAAGTTATTTGAAGGTGAAAGAAACTAGTATTCCAACAGAAAATATAGACCTGAGGGAAGAAAGTGCATGAAAGTTAGACTTTCAGTCATATAATTGGAGCCGAACCCGTGCTTCCGACCGAGGTAGCAAAAAAATGATTGTCCTCCACACTTCCCACTCAGGTTTGTATTCCGCATAAAATACTTGTTTTTCCATACGATCAATTTGTTGTACCATTCTTCCTGCACGTTATATAGTTGGTCTGAGAATCAAATTTTTCTATCTTCCATAAAATTTGTCAACTTCACTCTTACAAGATTTATCACATCTAGCTTTTTTCCGTCAAGGAATTTCTTAGTGATCCATGAAAGTCATTCTTCGATGATGAAGGAATATAGGTGATTGCTGAAATTCAGAAGGTATCTTCCGCACGAGTGAAGCAAGCACTTCGCAAAGTCCCTACCCATCAGGTATCAATTCGAGTGAACCAAATTCTAGACGTTTCAGGGCGCCGGAAGTATCACATTATTTAAATGAAACCCTCGAGAGTTCTGCAGCAGATTCTTTACATGTTGTTAAGAGAGGGGGAGAGAGAGTTATTCTCGAAGAACTTTTAGAACCCTACCCTGTAAGAAAAACTTCGGTGATATTCACAATCGGCTAGTACGCATACGTGAAGTGTATTTGCAAATTATAATACGTAATCTGATTAATTCACGATACAACAGTACTTATTTTTAATCTAGTATGATTCCACTTCAAGTACTAATGTGAGAATGAAACGAAAGTGGCTCAATTCGCAGTTGGATACAGATTTAGTACGTCCGATGATGAAAACTTTCCGATCGACGTGGGGCATAGTAGGTTTACGTGATGTGATTGATTAACTTAGGACAATACAATCATATAGAATGCTTTCTTCAATAACTATGAAGGATGATATAATATAACGAAAGAGTTCACGAAAAACTAACCCTGGAATATGACTTTGAATGTGTGTTTCAACACGACCCGTACGAAATTCCGCGGTTTCAACTTGAAATTTACGTCTTGCGTGTATTTCTGACAGCGGACGAGATTGAGTTGACGAATATGTATCTTTCAAAATTCTGGTCATTCAACATATGCGAAATCGATCGAATGATTTCCAGCTTCGCAGGATAAGAATTGAACTCATTTTTTCACATAGTGTATGCAAAAAGTTTCAAGGCTCCAAGATGATAGATAGTCTCTGAAGCACTTGATGGAGCTGGACTAGTCACACCTCGAATAGGTTTTGACATATCGACTCCTCATCTTGATCTCTCATTCACTGTACTCTTCTGATATAGTTTTGTAGGATCAATCTGCAAAGTTTTGAATGTTCTTCGTCTCTTCAGTTTCATAAAAGATTGAAATTTATATAATTTGCTTGAACCTCACTTCGCTAGGACGCGGTTTCCTCAAATTCGTGATACCTGTTTAAACGATTCAGAAAAAGGACTGCTAATGGAGAGCAACTGAAGTTTCTCGTGGTGCGACGGAGAGTATGTAAAACTCTTTGGAATGTGACAGTGCTCATTAGAAAGCGTTGATCACAAAGGTGATCATAAATAGTGTCTTACTGCCCCCCCCCCAAACGCACTAACCCTGCAGGTGTACACGGACTCAAAATAAGCATTTGTGATTGAGCACCATATAGTCTCTAGTGAAGAAGCCATGCTGTGAGATCCTTTAAAAAAATGGCGAAAAAGTGAGCACGAGATCTGCATAACGCAGATCCGTGAACTTAGTCCATGTGTAACTATATCTCTTGCAATCAGCAGGCGATAAAGCCTCAGAAGTCCATACCATTGGTGAAGAAGTCAGGCACGTGGATCACAGGTTCCCATTGTAAGACCAGAATCAAGACTAAACGCTGCTCTAAGACTGGAAGAAAGATTTTATTTTCTATCGATGGAGAAAGTCCACTCTTAAAATGAGCTCTGGGTTACAAGATGTCATTCATGTACTGGGCTAAATCGAGTTCCAACTGAATGTTCACACTATCATCATACAAGTATCGCCCACTGCTCTCTACTATAAGATAAATGCACTGTATCACCGAACATCGGAAGTCAAAAGCGTTATTCTGGGGAATTCAATTCTTGAATTCAAATTATTCCAGAACACGGAAGCTCGTTCGAATATGTTATTCGAACACCTTACTCGATACATTTTATAAATGGTGT
>UWOG010584690.1:0-11645 GCA_900490065.1 Neuroterus quercusbaccarum
GATCCTATCCTCAAAATAGTGAACACGCATAGAATTTGTGTTTGGCACAAGGAACTTTTTGTTGTCATTGTCCTTCAAAAAAAAAAAGCTCAGGGACGCCCGTTATAGTATTGTATAGCATATGTGAATTCAGTTTTTAAAAATTTTAATTTTTGTGCGAGAAAAGCCGGAGGAATTAGAGTATCACATGCCCTTGATTCTAGTTTTTCATTCATTTTCTCAATGGAAAATATCTTCTCTCTAATCTGTTGACCAGTTTCTCTGTTCTGAATTTTTTTGCAGGATTAGCTACAGACTTTTCGATTTCTTCTAGTACCTATATCGAATTGAGGAATCATCCAAAAACTATGTCACGCTATTTTGAACTCTTTTTTTACTCCTCCCCTAATGTGTCACAGATCATCACACAAAGCTTTAACTCCCCAGGGTGACTTCTGAAATACGATCTCTCTCCTTCCTTCTTCGATGAACTTTTTTCCTTCGATTTCATGCGATAAAACCTACAATAAAACATAAATATACGAAAATAACCTTTTAGCAGGCGTTTCCAGCCCAAAAAGCTCCCAAAACAGAGCGATTGGGGAGATTTTCTACGGAAATAAGGAAATAATATCGAAAACGATTTTTTTGAAGAAAATGGATTTAGTTGCCATGTTGGATATATTACTGAACGCTTCAAATTCAGGAGGCTCGGAATCAAATAAATTCTAATTTTCAACAAAATGAATTTCAACAAACAAAAAATATAATATCCTGAGAGCAACAATTTTGTAACGAAAAAATGCTGAAAACGGTTAACGTTTGGACCCCAAAAAAGTTGATTCTCAACAAGAAAGGTGATTTAAATTTGTCAAAGATGAATTTTCATCGAAATAATGGCATTTCTCATTTAAAAAATCATGGTTAGTGAACAGTTGCATTAATAGCGAAAAGTTGAACATTAAAGTGAAATATAGGAATTTTTAACGAAACAGATGAACTTAACGGAATTGTTCGATTTTTCACTAAATGATGAAATGTTCACTCTCAAGCCAAGGAATCGAAATTTCAATCCATAAATATGAGTTTCCAATGAAATAAAAGAATTTTCAAAGAAAAAGATCAGAATTCTACTAAAAACAATTGGAATATCTATCGGGAAGCTTAATTTGTAAGCCTAATAGACGACTCTTTGAATTTTCTATGTTTAGAGATGAACTTTCAAGAAAAATAGGAAATTTCATTAAGCAGTTGTATTTGCAACCAAATAGTTAACTTCTTAACCAAAACATGTTGATCAATTCAAATAGTTCAATTATTCTCAAAATTATCACAGTATGGTAAGGAGGTGAATCTTCATCCATGAGTTTGAATATCAGCCTAAAAAAAAACAACTTTTGTCACTTTCCTACAATGAAAGATAATTTCGAAAAATCAATCAATTTTTTGCGAAACAGTTAACCTTCCAAACTATGGACATGAATGTACGGAAGAAACAACAAACATATTGAACCAAGCAGTTCGAATAAAGACTAAATAGTCCAACTTCCGAGAGGAAAATACCGAGTTCAATAAGAATTGTAAAATTTGTAACCCAAAATCATTTGTTTTGATCAGAATAGTTGTTTTTACAAACCAAAGGAATAAATTCATACCAAGGAGTTGTCTTGATAACCAAAAAAGTTGATTCGCGAATCTCAAAGCGTGAATTTGAAAACAATAATAAAAAAATAAAATTAAAATTTAGATGAATCACTTTGGAAGCAGAAAAGATGAACAATATACACCAAGCGCCTTCAAGAATAGGTTACGTGGTCTATTAAGACTTCTATTAATCTTGGCCTTATCTCAATCCATAATATTCCATATACATACGTATATGCATAAAAGGGTGTGCCGAGAAATTTCAATAATAATTTCTTTCACATTCCGCCCAAAATATCATTGGATATATGCGAACGAAAATTGTGTCCGAAGGATAGCTCAAGATTCCAATTGTGAAAGGTCCCTCGCCGAATTTAAAGTTTTTCCATGGAAATAACACAGAAAAAAATTTATTTTACACTTTCAACTTCCGCGATTTGAGCAAATTTGTTAACCCATCAAATGAGTGGATACAAACTATTGCGCAATACATTTTTGAGAAAAAATTCAATTGAGTGCAATTTCTAGTATCAATATTTGTCTTTCTGAAGATACATTTATTTTAGGTTTTCGAAAATTTTGTATTCCACATTTCCAGGCTCAGATTTCGGAAACAGGGAAGAAAGTTGGAGTGTAATTTTGTAGTCCATCTAACACACTACAAAAGAGTTATCGAGCAGTTCTCCGTATTATTATTATTTCAAGTCACAGATTCACAAAATTGAAATTGTATGGCTCTCCAAAAAATAAAATATTGATAATAGAGATTTCACTCAATAATATCTTCTATAAGAAATTTCATTCTAATCGAGGATTATGTACTAATATGATGAGGAAAAAATTGTTCCCGTTTTTGGAATCGAATAGCTTAAAATATCCTTCTTCCAGTGTTATTTCCATGGACCCAGTATATTTTTTTCCCAGAACCAAGCTCAAAACTTTCGTTCATGTACCAAAATAGGTCAGTGGAAATATTAGTTTCTAACATTGATATATTGATCGTCCGCATTGCACTTTACGATTTCCCATGAGAATAACACATGAAAAACTATTTCCTTTCCTTCTAATTTTTGTAACTTGCGAACATTACGTCGTTTTTCAAACTGTCCAGGATATTTTTGTAGAAAATTACACGCTTTACAAAGAAGGTCAGATATAATTTTCTGGTCAGTTGATTCGGGAAAGTCATTCAAGGTCAAAGACAAATCCTCCATGAATTGAGTTATTTTTTGAATGATTCAGCAAATATATAAGGTCCTCTTAGAAAATATTGTGAAAACTTCATACAAAATACAAATTTGACTTCTCAGAACTTTCAACTAACACTCTTCTTGCTATACTGAAAAAAAAACAGAAGACTTTCAATAATTTATTAGTAGGAGTAAGTTCTAAATTGCGTTTTTCTTGCTTGAAATATCGCATCAATCGTTCTATAGAAATCAATTTTATTAAATTTATGTTCCTACATTGATGACAGTTTCTGAACTATAACTGCAAATGATAATTTTTAGAATTCCACTACCTTATAATTATATGTGTAATAATAATAACAAGTTGTCCGCGAACATTGGCAGAGACATCCTAACTGCAATCAAACAAATCTTCAGTAATACCAATTCAATACAAATGAGTCAAGATTATTTTCAAGTGCAAAAGAATGATAATTATGTGTGGAATGAACATGTGTTGAATGAAACCACTTCTCTTCTTTTCTGCGTCATAAAAAATCAGAAAGATGTTCATTTTTGCAGGTCCTTCCCGGTACATTCGAGCTCAAATCGTTTAAAAATGTTCCTATCATTAACTTTTAGAGCTCATCGAGGTCAGAATTATGATGATTGTGATCTTTTGAACTCACTGAGCTTGAAGATATAGTTCCAGATCCTTCCGTTAGTTACCAGAATCAGAAAGGAGAAAAATAATTTTTTCTGTGTTATTCTTATGCGAAATCGGAAAGTGCAATGCGGACGATCTCGATATAGATATCAACTGATTTTAACTGGCCTATTTTCTCACCTGAGAGGAAGTTTCAGGCTGGGTTCTGTGAAAAAAATGTATTCTTCAATCACCATAATATAAATCATATTTATTATGAATGTCTATATAGTCAATATTTTTTTCATTGTTTCAGTTTCAATTACCTTCAAAAATTTTATCTTATTCATTTTCAATATTATCGCCTCTCTAATTCTCATTTCATACTCATCTTCTTCATATATATTTTTCTTAAACTGGAATGAGGTTTGATCCTATGAAAAATCACTTGACATAATCTACTCCGTGTTTATTCTTTCAATTCGATTTGGTGTAATTTTATTCATTCATTTTCTATCTTTTGGTGGATATTTTGATTCATAGAATTGTTCGATCTTGGAGCTTTTGGAGATTTTCTTTTCCATCCTTCCCTTCAAAATAATTATTTTCCTCTCATATTTCTCCTTATGAATAATCTAAGAATATCAATTTTGAAAAAAGCTGCGAAAGGCTTATGTCTCACGGAAGATGCCTTCGAAGTAGTAAGTAAGCATTCACTCTTATAGTTCAATTTTATTATATATTTTTCCATGCTTAGGTAAAGATTTTGGGTTTTGAATCCTCTACCTTCTTAACTTTTTGAACGATTCAAAAATGAAGGAATTATTGAGTGTACTTCTTCCGAATAGAGATTGCGAATGTCTCAAACTCATTCCCGAAGCTCCCCTCTATCATCCTATTGTTGATCAATTTTCTTTTCGCTCCATACATTTTTAAATCAATGTTGCAAACAATCATTTTTAACAAATCTGGGAAATGAGTTAATCTCACATGAAAATTAATTCTGAAATATTCCATTTCTTAGTCGATGACCTTTTCCCTCACCTTCCCTCACTTCTCAACCCTCACAGCCCTTCCTTAATTTCTTCTCCCTCTCGTCACGTCCCTTGCAATCTTCTTTACTCTTTCACCCTCACTTTACCTCCTTTGGAAAAAGTGCGAAGGGAAACTGGAGAGACTAGTGTTCAAGAAACTGGGTGAATTTCTAATCAGTCACATATTTCTTTGATGAATCAGTTAAACCTCCACCCAAGTAGTTAGTTTTCTTCAATAATAATTCTGAATAAGAAAACTTAACTCCAGCAGAGTAGTTTTGTTCTCGGGTGATGTAAAGAATGTATGACAAAGTCGTTGAATTTTCAACTTATGGGAAGGTCTCCAAACCGAAAGAGCTGAATTTTGAATTGAAAATATAACAGTAGATCTTTCGATTGGAGAAAATGAATATCTAACAGGAAATTATTCTAATTTTCCATTGGGTTCCATCAGTTTAGTTCGAATTTCGGGAGAAAACGAGAAGAAGAGGGACTTGTCTAGAGACACAGAAAAATATAGAAAGAGAGCGATGAAGGAACAGAATGAATAACTTGTGAAATAAATTCACTACTTCTCAATTTCTTCAAGCTTTTTGAAAAATTGCGGTAAATTCGAAGTTTTTGCGGAAAGTATCCGACGTGATTGCGTACAAGGGGTGGAAGTTATTTCTAATCAATAGCGATAATATTTACCTGCAACATCTCTCATTTTTATGATACAATCTTTTGTCGGCGATCCACCCATCTCCGGAAGCACTCCTTGGAGTCACATTTCGAATAAGCGATTCAGTTGCTCGCTTTCTAATTTTTTTCCTGTTTTCATGTTTGGAAAGAAAAAAAATTCCTTTCCCAGTTTTATTCTTCATCTGTATTTTAATCGTTTGGAATCCTATCGCGTTTGACCGATACTTTATTATGGGAAATGTAAAGGAGTCACCCAGTCGCCACTCTTCGATGAATCATTCTTAAAATTCCCAAAATGAAGGTGTACGCCTTCTTTTATCCCCTTCATTCTAAAAAGATGATTTTCCTCGTCAAGACTCGCACAAGTTCCACACTGTAATGTGTTTTGCATGTTGCGACCCTGCGAGACTCATTATCATACACTTTTGAAAATATAACGATGATTTTTCGAAAATTAATCATCAAGATTCTTGCCAAATTAAATGCACAATCTTGGTTGGGTGCATTCCGTCATCCTGGAATGTGACGCGTACGTGGTTAGACGTTTTTGCGTCTGTCTGGACTGTTCTATTTTTTCCGAAGGCATGGCTAAGTAAAAATGACGATACTGTTTGAATTATTCGAATTTTTGAGTAGAGGGTGAGATTTTCATGTGAGAAATGGACTACTGTTCGGAAAGGTGCCCTAGGAGAAAGATAATGTTGAAATTTATGTAACCTGCCAATAAGAATAGGAAGATCGTTAGTTTTCCGTTATCATGATCTGTCAAGTCACTATGGAGTTGAAAAGACGGTCAAGAGAATACGTAAATTTTTCGAATCCATTCAGATAAAAAACTATCTGAGGGTTTACATTAGAAACTTCTTAGAAAATTTGGAAGCAGAAAACATGAGTGCTTCATGAGAAGGGGGAAATAATCAGATTTTTTCTGGTGAGAGGACATGCGCAATATATTGCATATCAACAGTTTTCTTCTTATTGATTTTCGTGTACCCTTTCTTTCAAACTTCGAAAAGACATACGTCTTTGCCTACTGATGAGAATGTTTGAAACTTTTATTTTTATTTTCATACTTTCGTATATTGGTAATGAAGACTCCGTTAATAGAATATCCATCAAGAGGCTGCATATTAAATTTCCCATATATGTATATTGAGAGATTTCTAGGAAAGTCATACGATTTCACTTTACACAATTTGAAAATTATTGTTAGAAGAGATTCCTAATTATGAATAATCAAGCCTACAATTTTAGCCCAGTTAAACATGGTTCATTACAGTTTCCAAGCGGCAATTATCGGATAGGCGAATAACTAAATCATGTAAGGTGGAATTTATAGATAACGTCAAAAAATTAACGATATTTTGACCTTATCGTCCACCAATTAGTTACTGGACCGTTGGCTGTGCACACGTTCAACTTCTATTATGCGTGTTTTTGAAATTTTCAATCATTCAATTTCCTGAAAAGTTCACTGGATCCCGCGCCGAATCTTTGAATACGTAACAAGACAATCTGAATTATTGAATTGAAAAAATAGTCAAACTTTTAAAATGAATTAATATAAAATTTGAATTTAACTCCAAAGAACCAATTTTAATTGAATAGTCCAATTCTCGACTAAAATCACAAGAAAATACGATTGATATTCCGCTGGAAAAAAAATTTCCAACAAAATACATAAATCCCGGACAAACCAAATAAGTTCAACAAACCACAATGAATTTCCAAGAGAAAGTTAATTTTTCACTTAGTATTGGATTCATAAAAAAAATGATTTGATTTCTCACTAAAAAGTTGTACATTTCAACAAAACAAAACAAATAATTTTGAAATAAAAAATGAAATAGTTAAATTTTCAGCATGAAAAATTATTGAACAAAATTTGTGCTGCTTTTATTGAACAACATAAGATGATTTTTGAACAAAGAAGATCACCCGCAGCCAGAGAGATAATTTTCTCAGATAGAATAATGGATTCGAAACCCTGAAGGACAAGTTTCTAACAAAATACAAGAAATTTAAAACAAAACAATCGGATTTTTCACTCAAATCGAACTTTTCAAATTTTACACCACAATGGTTGAATTTCCTAAGAGAAAGTTGATTTTCCAAAACCAAACAAAAAATGTGACTCTCCATCTGAAAATGAAATGATGAAATTTCAAGTTCAAAGAAAATGAATAATCTGAAAAAACTTCTCCAACAAAAAGGCTGAATTTGAAAGAAAATGAGTTTTCAGTCAGGGAAGAAATGATTACATTTTGAATTACAAGAATTAATCTAACACAAAAACGACAGTTTCGAACAACAACAAAAATTAATTGTACATACACAAAAATATCATTATATCTTTAGAAGAAATGTAGAATTTCTAACTAAAGAGTCGATTATATTTTCACACACAAATCACAAACTTTTAAGCCTCTAACCCATGGAAAGCGAAAACACAAACCTCCAACCTACAAATCTCAAATCCACAAACCTCAAACCCATAGACCTCAAACGCACAAACCCACAAACCTCAAGACCAAAAACCTCGGACGTACAAACCTCAAATTCGCGAACATAAGATTCCCAAGCCCATCAACCTACAAACCTCGAACTCACAAATCCATGAACTTGAAACCCCATATCCACAAACCACAAACTCTCTGAAATTTAACTTCGAAGATAAGTCTCACAAACCCCAAACCCACAAAAATTATAAATTAGGACAACAAACATCATACACATAAACCTGAAACCACAAATCCACGAACCTCGAACGCACAAACATCAAATCCGCAAGCTCATGAACCTACAAACCTCGAACTCACATTTCCTTAAACCACGAATGTACAAGCTCACAAAAAGCGAGCCCACAATCTTCTAATTCGGAAACCCTGAACCTATGAACCTCAAACCTACAAGTTTCAAACCATGAACCCTGAACACATGGAACGTGAGCCCATTTCCCCAAAACTCACAATTACCTTAAACCATAAATCCTCAACCCTGAAGGTTGGTGGGTTTGTAGACTATTTTTCATGATGTACTCATATGTTGAGTTTTATGAAGATAAGGTACGATCATCGAGGGTTTGATGTTTGTGGGTGTCAGGTTTATGGATTATTCATTTCAGGGTTATGTGTTTTAGGTTTTTGGTTTCGAGGTATAATTTTGGTGGTTTCAAAGTTCGAGGGTTCGAGGTTTGTGAGTTCACGTGTTCGGGGTTTGATTTTTGTGGGTTCCATGTTTGTGATTTTGGGGTTTTAGTTTCATGGATTTGTGAGTTTGAGGTTTGTTGACTTATGGGCTTGGGGTTTTTATGTTGGTGGGTTTGCGGTTAGTGAGTTCGAGGTTCGTGGGTTTGAGGTTTGAATGCTTCAGATATCATTTCCGTGAGTTCGAGGTCCGAGATATGTGCATTTGAGGTTTGTGGATTCACGGGTTCGACGTTTTTGGTGTTTTCGGGTTTGAGTGTTTGACGTTTGTCGGTTTGAGGTCCGTGTGTTTGCTGTTCGTGGGTTCGAGGTTCCTCAGGTTTCATGTTTTTGATTTGAAGGTTCATGTGCGAATATTTGATCGATTCCATGATTTCTAAAGTTTCAAAATTTCGTCGTTTAGCTACCTCGGCAAGTTCATATTTTATCTCAGATTTCCGCAGAAAACTGCAGAAGGAGCAGGGCTAAATCGAATGATAATTCATTGAGAGTATTCTTGAAGAAAATTCATCAGAATCAGTAAAAAATTGAGCCGTCAGCAGAATTTTGGATGAAATTTTTTGAGGAAACTTACTGTGCGCTCGATCAATTTTCGGAAGAACGAAGTCCAGGAGCACTATATCCGAGATTTCCTCCGATTCTACAAGATGGTGGTATATTTAATTTGATTCGAAGCATATAAAAATGACCTCACTCACATAACAAAATACACTCACCTTTAACTTGTTAAATATGTAAAAGCAAAGCTTGACAGTGTATAAAAAAGGAGGATTTATTCAAACTTTATGTGATCCGTGTAGACTTTCAACAGAAAGAACTGAGGATAATATTTACCTTGATACCGAAGTAAGAAATATCTGAGATAGAAATAAACGTAACAGAATGAATCATACAAAAATATCGGCAAAAATTCTTTTGTTCCACCATGACAACACATCTATTTTGGAAGACGCAAATTTGACTCAATCGAACTTCATTCCTCGAAAAATGAACTATAAATAATTTTTCTGTTTTTTTTCGAGTCAGTCTAGAAACAGTTTCATGTCCGTACAATTGAGATATTTGTGTCTAGAATTTTGAATGCTTTCGCCACGCTCATTCCAATGTCGACGAGTTCATATAAGAAATTCTACCACTACATTCACTATATGTTTTTAGTGTTCACAAAAACTATCAACTAGTAGAGTCGAATTTTTACTGACGCCTAGTTTCGTCTTGAAGCGATCCCTCCAACAAAAATTCATCCCTCATAACATTTTCCTGCATTTTACCCTTTAGGATGAAACTGATTACTGGAAATGAGATACTTTCCTGTACTCTTCAAGACAAGGAAAGAAAGTCCACCGGAAATGCGATATGTTCTGTTTCTACTCAGCCCTACCTTTTTAGATATCGCCATCTTAATGAAACACGCTGCACCCTAGACATCAACTTCACGTCACAGAAAACAAGTTCTTCTTGAGGAAAAAAAATTGATGATATTGCTATCAGTATTACGTTCTCTGATCATTAGGTCATATTTATATGAACTTTCACGGTTGCTTCGTGCATTTTCATTAAGATAACTTCATAAACTTTTCTTCAATTTTCTAATTTTGAACTTTGGATGTATTGAGTTTCGGTTAAGTTTTGAGTTGTCCAGTTCCGAATTTTTTATTTGAAAAATACACATATTGAATCTTCCATCTCGTATAAATAACCATGTTTATCGGAGAAATGGGAACGTCTAACTCCATGAGACAGTTATATCAGAAATATTCAACTTCTGTTTGAAAAATGACTTGAATAACTCAAAAGGTAATGTTAAACGATGTAATTACGGACATGTGATGTGAATTTCAGGTATTCCTAAATTGATAGCTTGAATTACCCGTGGTTATTCTGAACACGATCACTGGAATCAGTCCAATCCTTGACCAGGATGAGGTTTTGTTTGGGAACATACCTTAAGTAATTCGAAATATAAATTTACGAATATCTGAATTCACCCCACATGTCCGAAATTACCCCGTTCGACGATGATAAGTTTCAAATTTGTAGGAATACAAATATTCATGAGGCCGTTTTGCGATTCTAAATCATCAAGAAGAACATTTGCCAAATTATACACTACAACGATTCCTAGATTTCCAGATTTATTTTGGTAGTATCTATGAAATGACTCTGAGCATGGCAAAATCACCATCAAGTACGTGTAGTTTCACGTTTTGAGGCAGAAAAATAATTGTTAGTACAAAATATAAGCTTTGAATAACTATTCATATTTTAATCCATTTTCTATACGTTCGCAAGGATACATGAACATAATTTCCCCAGAATTGAAAGAAAAAATTTCAACCAGATCTTCGGATTTGCAACCAAAAACTTGAACAGT
This sequence comes from Neuroterus quercusbaccarum, assembly GCA_900490065.1. Classification (NCBI taxonomy): domain Eukaryota; kingdom Metazoa; phylum Arthropoda; class Insecta; order Hymenoptera; family Cynipidae; genus Neuroterus; species Neuroterus quercusbaccarum. The sequence goes on from UWOG010584690.1 coordinate 10,737, forward strand.
AAGGTGCATATTGATTTGATCTTGGATAATGAACATGAATTTATGATCAAATAGTTTGACTTTAAACCAAGTATACTCGAATGATTTTCGAGCAGAGAAAACGAATTATCAACGAGGGATGTAATAGTTGGTTGGTATCACAACTATGGAACACTTTCATTTTCAATCAAAAAAAGTTTTATTCAGCCATCAGAAGATAAATTCTCCACAAAAAAGACGTACCCGCTACGAGGGAAAATTGTTTGCAAAATTAAATGTTTCATTTTCATGCACACGAAGAAAGTCAAGTTACCGGTCATTTTCGAAGGTTTTTCTCAATACATGAGATATAATTTCCTAGGTTGTTCGAGAAAATTCTAACAGTCTATGAAGAATTTCATTTTTCTCAGAAATTGAACTGAAAATTTTCTCATTATATAGGATTACACTTAGTTTTAGACAACAATTGAGTCAATTGCGAAGATGTTGAATATACGCAAAAGATTAGGATAAATAAAAAAATGTTTGATACATTAACGGAAACTTTCCACTTTTGAGATTTTTCTATGAATTAGAAGTAATGAAATTCCTAGAAATATTTTGAGTTACTATTCTTAAAAAATCTCTCATATTTGGAAAAATTTATTTAACATCTTCCAGACACTCCCCAAACATTTTATCAATCTTTTGAAACGTAAAAGTTGTTCCTTCATCTTCAAGAATGAATATTTTGAAATGGTAAAAAGTCGTGATCATTCCAGAAATCTTGAGGAAATTATTGTGTTCTATTTACACCATCCAAGATTCTTAAGCAGCTCCTATTTTTTTTCTTCACAATCTTTCCGAACCTACATTTCCTCTTCACAATTTCGAAATCTTTTGAAGAAATATTTTTTTTTTCACTTTCTCAGAAACTTCTCAATACCCCTT
>UWOG010586838.1:0-11901 GCA_900490065.1 Neuroterus quercusbaccarum
AGATTTGAAATATCTGAATCAGGAAGGTTTCTACAACGTTCTCAATATGTCAGAACTTACACAGCAACAAACGACAGACTTATTTCAGTAGTTCGTGTTCTTGATATGGACATGGAAAATTATCTTGGAGGCCAAAGAGGTTGCATTGAGCTACTTGATGGTGGTCCTGGATTCACATACGTAACTCTGAAATTCACTAGTGAATGGGACAATCGGATCCGAAAAGATATCAACCTCTACTGCCGTGAACATCCTCATCAAGCCTAGAATTTTTCTAGTGCGTACGATGTAAGAAAATAAAACGAATCCGTTCCTAATTATCTCATAACATATGTGAAATCTATCACCTCATGTTTTCGATCGCTCCTTCTTGAAAAAAGACAAGCCTGAGAAAATCTGAATGAAATGGAAAAGTTAGATTTGAAAATTAAAAAATCTCAGAGAATTCTAATTAGTACCTTATCAGACTTCATCGAAAATGCTACAATTTAGATATAAAAATGTACAGCCTACCTGTTAAGTGCGTTATGACGTTGTGTCAGTTCATTCGAAGCGGAAAGCACATGCGTTCGCATCGCGAATGAGCTTGATAGCGAGCTCGTGTCGTTCAACAGTGAGGATCTGATGTCTCGAAGAAACTGGAGGCGATTGGAATAATCGGATTATCTCGTGCGATTGGATGTGATAGTCTTTTCTTCGACAACAGCGCCATTGACACCTGAATATAAATAGTAAACTAGTATAACGAAGTTATTCGAGGAATTACATGAATTTGAGAGTATATATGATTTCATTCGCATCGGAAATTCACTCAGCCAATTATCGAATCTTCATCATTCAAACCAGTCGTAAATGAAAGCGCAAAGTTCGCCTCTAAATTCCTTGGGCTTTCTCGCCAAATATTGAAAACTCATTCAATATGAAAATACATGAGAATAGATTGTTTGAAGGTTGCGTATACAAAGCGTATACCTGTGAAGTGCGTTATGGCGTTGTTTCGATTCATTCTAAGCGGGAAGCACATACGTTTTCATCACGAATAAGCACGATAGCGAGCTCGCGTCATTCAACAGTGGCGCGCTGATGCCTCGAAGGAACTAAAGCCAATGTGAATGATCGGATTTTTTTGTGAGATCGAATAAGTCCGTCTTGACTTCGACAGTGCTATTGACACGCAAACATGTATAGCAAAGTAGTATTGTGCAGTCATCAAGAAAAAAAATTGAAGACGGGAAGTAAATATATTTTCATTGCAATCAAAAATGTACTAAGCCAAAAATATAATCTCTATTATTAAAACAAGTTTTTGATAAGAGCGCGAACGTCGCCCTTGAGTTCCTCGGGTTTTCATGTCGATTACTGTAAACACATTCGATCCAAAAATCCATAATGATAGATTTTTCAAATGTTGCGTATACAAAGCGGTACCAGTAAAATGCATATCTTAACGATGTCTAAACTTCCAGTTCCTCCAATCTAAAAATATCAACAATTATCCTTTCGAATGACGAGGATTGTTAACAACAAATGTCGATGATGAAAAAACGTGTACGGTGAAAAATAATTTTGTTTTGAATGATTAAATATGTACGTTCAATATTAAATGACGCAAAAAATTATCTGAGACTTACATTAAACCTTTTACGTTCAACAAAATCAATTACTTTCGTAGCTCGATCAAGGTACCTGGGTAGCCATGTATGGTTTCATAGCTAACGTATTCTTGTGCATTTCGAAAAGTTCAGGTGCTTTAGGGGTGACAATATTTATACATTCTTGTATTTTTGAATCCATATGGATTTTCGAGATATCCTGTTTCATAAAAAATTATTCGACAAAATAGATTCCGATGTGTGCCCCGAGAATCGTTTGGGCACCCGAGGGTTGAAAAACAATTGGCAAAATATTATCATATGAAGCTTGAAGAAGATCTACATCATCGTGTAAGAGCAAATTTTCATTCAATTACAACTTTATGAAGAATAGAATATGAACTACAATATTTGACTGCAGGTTTGTCAAGAGCTGTTCGATCCAATGCTTTTTCACGTCCGGCAGAACAAGTTCTTGTTAGAATTTTTCAGTTGAAACATTTTTCCGTGAAGAACTTGTTTATCAGAGCGGAGAGAAGTTTTGTTGACATCTTCAGATATTTCAATTTTCATCAATTGTAATTGAGAAATTATTACACTGAGAGTTTTTTTGTTCGACCAAATGAGGAAATGAATAAGAATATAGTATCATGGCATTTCAAAATCAGAAGAAACAGGGTTTGTGTATCGAAAATAAACATGGTGGTTTTCTGCCAGAAGAACTAATATCTGTATTCGAAGAAATGAAAATGATGTTGTATCAACATCTAATTCATGAAAACGTTAATCATTTCACCACTCTTGATGGAAGAATTGAATTTTCATAGAATTTCCAATGTTTCAAGTCCTAGGGTAAATGAATGAATTTAGAATAGAAAGAGTTGTTTCCCAAATATCTGGACAGGCTTTGTCGAAAAAAATATATCTTTGTAATGACGATAGATAAGCAAAACAGGGAGGATTAAATGACTCTGAAGTTCCAAAAAGTATCCATTGATATTACATTTCAATCATGAGGCAATTCAGGAACATCTTCATAGGTTTTGCCATCAGATGGTTCCAAAATTTCGCATGATTTTAGAGTTTGACAGATTCTTTTTGTACCTAAAATGAATAGGTTTTCAAAAATGATTATTCTGAATTGGCTGTTCGAAATTTGAGGTTCAGAAATCCTAACTGTGAATACTTTTCAATTAAGAGCGATTGGAAAATTGTTGGGAAGAATCATTTATCCCAAATTATAACACAGCCACACACAAAAAAAAAAGTTATGACCTGGAGGTCTGTCTATGTTCGCTATACGTTTTTGGAGTCGCTGAAACTGAATCCGGGTCCATATGACCACATCAGTTCAGGATTTTGACATAACCTTCAACAAATCAATATGGCTGACACTTCTTGGAAAGATTTATTTGATTCGCTTGAAAGTTACTCGCGGGTTTTCGGGTTCGCTGATTACAAATCTGATATTATTTTTCCGGAATTTAAAACAGCGGATCCAATATGGCGGAAACTTTTTGGAAAAATTCATCGAATTCGGTTGAAACTCTTTACTCACGAGTTTTCGGGGTCATTACCATATTACTCGGTCAACAGTCTGGTTTCACGAAGTACCTCTGCTACTTATGTTCATGAGATAGTAGACAGAGAGCATCATTACAAGGTTAGAAATTGTCCAACTCGAGAGTCTCTCAGATCTGGGTCGCGTAATTTTATCCATGAATCCCTTTTGAATCCACCAAAGATTTCAATTCCTCCTCTTCATTTGAAGCTGTGTTATGTAAAACATTATGTCGAAGCTTTTGATGAGGACGGTAAATGTTTGGAGTATTTGCAAAAGATATCCCCTAAACTTTTTGATGCCAAAATTGAAGAGCGGGTGTTAGATGGTCCTCAAATTTCGAAACTGTTCAGGGATGATTAGTTCATCAAGACGATAAATATTAAACAGAAAGCAGCCTGGCTCAGTTTTCGAGCAGTCACCTAAAACTTCATAGGAAACAAAAATGTCTACAATACAAAGAACTAGTTGACAAGGTGATCGCAGACTATGAAAAAGTGGGATTCTTGATGAACTAGAAGCTGCATTTTCTGCACTCTCATCTTGATGAATTCCCGGAGAACCTGGGAAACTTTAGTGAAGAACAAGGTGAACGTTTCCACAAAGATATCAGAGTTGTTGGAACTCGTTACCAGGAACGCTGGGATGTTAATATGCTTGTAGACTTTTGCTGGATGCTGGAGAGAGAAACACTGGGACAAAACGAGGAATGGAAAAAAATCCTCCACATGGATCGTTTGAAGAGAAAAGAACTCGATACAGCTCAAAGGAAAAGAATTAGAGTAATATGCTTTCTCTCAACAGTTTCACCTATCAGCCCTCTCAAGAGCTACATGATGTACGAAATCTGATCATACAACCTCCTCGCGATGTACATTGGATAAGGCCAATGCCGACGGTCCATCATCCAGTAGAATCAACTTGAAAATATAGAATTCAAGACTTCTTGAGATTATGGCAGAATCCTAAAGTAGTGGGGTTAAATGGGCTTCGAATTTGTAATCAACGAACTCGAAAACCCCCAAGTAACGTGATCCAAGCGAATCTGATGAATTTTTCTAGTAAGTATCCGCCATATTGGATCCACTATCTCGAATTCTGAGAGAATAATATCATTTTCGTAATAAGCGACTTAGAAAACCCGCGAGTAACGAGTTTTAAACAAATCCAATGAATCTTTCCAAAAAGCCATATTGGCTTTTTGGTAAACATAGTCCGACCTCCAGGTCAGAACTTTTTTTTATGTGGCTGTGTAATTTGTCGGTTTTGTCCTGATTTCATTCCATGTGACATTCGATTCATCAATTAGTTATCGTATTGAATACTTTCATATGCAAAGTTCATGATCTTCATGTGCCACGACTCTTACTTGGTCTTCGGTTGAGAAGACCTCTTCTCATTCTGCATACATTTTTTATATAGTGTTATAGGAATTTTTCCATTTTGAGTATCATTGAATCAAGTGCTATTGTTACGTATTCCTCACGATTCTTAAAATTGCGTGATTACCTATGTTCAGTTGGATGCGCGCCTGCCATTTGAGCGTGCCAGCATTGAGGCAGTCAGTGGGTCAATGATCGTGAACGAAGAGAATTATTTTCGCGGGGCTTGGCGTTTGGCCGCAGTTTTTCCTATGGTCGAGGGTTTCCGGCGGGACGTAAGACAGTAAATTTATCAGAGGATCAAAGCCAAGATGGCAACGAAGGTGATTGTGCTCGTTTACTTTGAGACAGAGAATTCTTAATGCGCATGCGAGAAGTATGGGAGTGAGTGCTTCGTGTTCCTCATTGATCTCCTTGTGGTTGAATACAATACCAAATGAGTGTGTTACAGGAGGCATAATTGAGGAGCCGCGAACACTCTTTCAATTTAGGTAGTGGAGGATTACCAGAAGGAGCCATGCGACTACAGAATGGAGGAATCTTCATGCTGGGCGGTACTGTTCTTCTTTGAGATGGTGCTGCACTCCGTCAGGATGGAAGTAAAGCTGACCAGTTCAGATGGTCTCCGCCAGGTTCAACCGCGTCTGTACCGCCGACACAGAACCCTTCATCGCACAATATTTCTAATTTTGATGGATTATCGCGTGCGGCTATTGCGCGAGTCTGAATCAGGCAGTTCGAATCGACGGCTACACTCTATCGGTGCACAGAGGCGGTCGCGTTCAAGACAGCCAGAGGAATTTGGTGAGAATGGCTAGAAATTCGTATTTATCCACCATGGATGAAATTCACGATTCAAGAGCGTTCCGGAATGACTTCGGTGATACTTTCGCGTTAGAAAAATCACTGAATGGAGAGTGTTGGAAGATGCAGCAGCGCTGCCAAGAACCAAATGGAAATATCCAAGAGTATCCCTCCAAAAGCTCCGCCTCTGCGAGGCGTTAGATTTTGAGCTGGAGGATATCAAAAAACAAATTGCTATCGGTCTTTGGTCGTGGGAAACAATCACTATTTGACATTGATGACTTGTCGCGGGATATAATCGAGCTAGAATTCTTAGAGTTGGCGCGAAAACTACGAATTGGAGCTAGCAAAGACCAATCAAGATAGCCGGAAGAACGGCAAAGAGCAACACATCAGCGTCATGTCACAACTGCGGAATCTCTACTCAGCGGCTTGTCTCCCGGGCGGCATCTATCACGGTGAAATTGAAATTTTTGCAGCATTTCTCACCACACTTCTGTAACCAATGACAAAAGTGAGGTTTTCATCCCTTTCTCTTCGTCACTTGAGGGGCGGAAAGCTAATTCAGTGACAGGGGACAGAAATAATGTGAGGTTTCACTAGTATACGTTTTCCAAAGTCTCGCTAGGGGGTGGAAAGGCACCCCTGTGACTATCAACGTGAATGAAAAATCTCAATTCCACTCTGGTAAATTCCGTTTGCGTAACATACCGCAGATCTTACATGCCGTTGATTTGACATGTCGCAGTTGTGATATGCCGCAGATGTGTCATGCCACATATGCGCGTTGTCGCAGTTGTAACATAACGCAGATGAGACTTACTGCAGAAAGACTTGCCGCATGTGACATAATAGGGACCCAAAATCTTGATCTTTGAATGGATCAAAATTGAGAAAATTCTATACTGCTCGTAGTTATTTTCATCTGTCTTTAGAATGATTTTTTTCTTGATTATAATTCAAGTGACGTATTCGCTACAAGCAGAAATAAGAAATGAATATTAGTCAAAATAATATCAAAGCTCTTCGATATTGCACTTTCAAATTGTTCGCGAAATCACATAGCCAATCAATGCTCCTTCCTTGCACATGCGCACGAAGTTTTCCATCCAGTAAGATGGCTGCCGGATGTTAACATTATGTTACTAGTTCGACAAGGACTTGATACAAATAAGACTCCTCAGTAAACTACGATGATTATCCGGTTACCTGCTAATAAACTGACCTACACGTTACAGTTACTCTTAAAGCATGTGATCATTCAGTAACCTTCCGAGCTCGTAATAGGTTCGCTGGGTAGTTACACGAAAGTTGCGATGTCAAGGCAATACAAAATATGTATCTCATGACATTGTGAGGAACTTATATGAGCCTGTGTGAGTCATATTGATTCTATTTGCACTATAATGAACACTTCTTCTGAAATACAACCTGGAGGGACCATGCATCCACTTCATGGATACGGCACTTTCAGACCAGGTCATGCAGGAATAACCTCTTCAAACGGAATTCGAGAGTTTTGTAGGTCCATACCTTCAAACTTGATCGCCTCATAAGCGTGAATGAACATAATGACTGTCCGGGCATATAGGCACTGCAATTCACACTCTTTCCACACATACCCGCTCACATCTGTCTTCCATGACTGCTCTACATTCAACACCCTCAATGTGAGTACCGCTAGGCTCCCCACCACATTTAGCACATCGCAGTATTCTCCACTGACCTTGGTCGAGGCATCAGGAGGTTATCAATAGAACATTCCAAATCCTGTGATTGCAGTATGCTGCTGATACACTTCTAAAGGGAGGATGCTCTTCATGCGAGAAGATTGCACTAGTTTTTCTCTGGTTCCTGTTATCTTTTCAAAGAGCTCAACTGGGTGTTTCGCGTTTGTACCGGCCGCTTGCAGCCTGCGTGTTTCTCGGAGCATAGAATATGTTGACGCGGACATCGCTCATGGTGGAATCGATCAGGATGTATTCAACTTGGGCATCGAAGGCCTTCAAGCTGATTCTAACTCCGCATAGTTTGCAATTGTTGACTTTCACTACCTGCATAATCGCAAAGATGTCGAAATTATGGAGACTAATGGAACTTCTTTCCTGAGCCAGAATACCTTAAATCAGACTTTGAACAAATCTGGAGCTCCTCCAATCCTCATCGCTCCAATCAAAATCCTCACTTCACTGCTGGCAAAGTGAGTCGTGCTATACAGAGAATGTGTCATGAAATTGAAGAGAGTAACAATTCACTCATCACCAAGGCCAGACATACCGAGAGTAACCCAACCTTCAACTCTTTTCAGTCACTCAGACTCAAGAATAGGTATTGTCTCTCTAGTGAAGTGCAGCCACTCTATCGGAGTTGATTCCGAGAAATCAAATCCTATTGACCCTCATAACGTATGGAAAATCTCGAGAAAAGTCTTTAATTATGTGGTGGTAAATATTTCAGAAAAGGCAAAGAGTAGGTCTACCATACTTTGCAACCTCATCGCATTCATTCCGGACTGCAGAATCTGATGTTCGAGTCATTGAGGGAATTCCTGTGGAAGCCCCAAGAATCCCAGAGTATTGAATTCGCCATTGTTGCCTAATTGAAAGTCTGTCCAGATTCCTCATCATCTCATTCCAACCACTCAAATTTCTGATCTTTCGGAGCTGGTATTGACTTTATCACTGTTGGTTCGGAATTCTTCCAACAATACAGTTAAGATGCTTATGGAACAACCTTCCACTCTGGATACTAAACTCCGTTCCATCCTGTATCTTCAAAAACGGAAACGTAAACACAATCCCAATCCTTCGCTCATCTTCATTCTCGTTTTTCAAGTCCTCTTGAGAATGACGTCTGTCTACAAACCCGTTTTATCAACTGTGCTCTCCCCTCTCCCTCATCTTCTCTCTCCTACACTTATTCTCAGGAACAAGTCATCGCAGAAATGATATCATCTCTTATGGATCTCTTCCAACGCTCTATTCCTCTCTTTTCTCTCATTAGAAATTGACTGTTAGTTCAATTCAATAGCCCTCTGCTGAGAACCAGAATCCGATTATCACAGTATCGAACCCTTACACTTCTACATTCATCTATAGTAGATAATCCTTTAGAAGAATCATACATATCTATGATATTACCTCAATGCTTGAAACCTAGCTCATAGATGAAAATGAATTTCTCCTTGAAATCTTCTTGTTTGAATCATTCTCTGATCACTGCCCAGTTTTGTTTGTTGACGGCGATTCCGATTGCCATCATCAGTCCTGGGGATTTGATAATACCTGTCCAGTAAGGAATAAATTGAATACTCAAGTCCTAAATTCAACCTCTTTATTCTAAATGGAGGAATCCACCCCCCCCCCTTCCCGTCTCTTTTATCTTGGCTGGAGAAATCGAAATATCCTATTGATCTCTCTCTGGTCACTGGTGTCCTTGAGTTTCCTCCAAATTTCCATGTGATATGGAAACCTGCAAATAAAATTCTGAAAATGTCAAGATGAATGATTACAAAAATTTTCGAAATTCGTTCAATTCTTGATTTTTCATCCAAAATCGCTGGATAACGAAGAGACAGACAGACACGACGTAGCAACCATTTTCCTGATATAGAAGATCTTGAAACGTCGACATTTGATGGGGTCCATGGAAGGAATTCCTCACACTAGACTAATACATTTTCATTATGATGAGAATGTGGAAAGTTTCTCAAACTTTTCTTCAAGAAACCCTTGAAAAACCTCCTTCCAATTTTGAATAAAATGACAATAATGCTTTCTTATCGCTTCAAGTATATTATGGTCTATTAGAAATGATTGATGATGGCTTTCACATGGCTGGTTTAAAAATGTACAATGATCCAAAACATGATTATCCATATTCTCCACCATGGTGGAATAAGGATTGCTCAAGCCTGGAGATATCGATAAGAGCCGAGCTGAGGATGCATATGCGTAAATGAAATCTCGAAAATTGTCCAGACCTTCAGCAACTTGGAGCTGAATCGAAAAAAGAAAAACCACACACTGCAGATCCTTTTGCGAATGCATTACTTATACTCCCCAAATCTCAGATATCTGGAATAAGATTTGTGGCTTTCGACAAAGACTCCTTATTCATCCTTCTCTCTCCACTTTCCCGGTTTATGATGAGTCATTAGAGAAGATGGAAAGATTCACCGACAAATTTTGAGACTACTCTCCATATTCTCACACCTACCGATCATCATTCTCCTCGGGACTCGCATCTTGTTCACTCTAGGACCAACGCCAACTTCGATGGCATTCCCAACCATGAAGTCTCGAAATTCCTAAGTGAACCCTCCTATATTCAAGAATATCATCTTTTTTCATCATTATTACTAAAAGAGTTTCCACCACGGGGCTCGATAGAATCAACTTCTAGGTTATTCGAAACCTTCCAGAGAATATCAAAAACATCCGTTACACCTTCAAAACCTTATTGTCAATGTGGGTTTCTTTTCGGTTCAGCGGAAGGAAATCTTGGTTATCATAATTAAAAAACTCAATACAGGAGAATACTGTCCTATCGCCTTGGCATCCTCCTCACCGAAACTCATAGAAAAACTGGTGGTTAGAAGACGGAACTGGTGGCTTGAGAACTCTTCAATCTTCCCCCATTCTGAGTTTGAATCCCGTAAAAATTGATCCCATGTCGACTCCCTGGCTATTGTTTTTACCAGAGTACGCACAGCACTCTTTAATAACTCATATAGAGCAGTGTTATTCTCAGACGTCAGAATAGCTTAGGATAGAGTCATCCCTGACATTCTAATCGATGACACGGCCAATTCGGGTCACCCATAGGAATATTTGAATTTCTTTTGAAACCTCAACCCAGATAGAGAAGTATTCTCTGGATCAAAAATAAGAACATATTACAGTATGGCATCCGTAGAGGCCTTCTCCAAGACTGTGTATCAAGCCTTTTACTCTGTGATATTTATTCGTTAGACTAACATTAGTATCTCCACCTAGTCCGCAAAATTTTGCAATATCCAGATGATATTATTATCATTTATTCCACCTCCTATTATCTAGGAGACTGCATCCACATGTTGCAAGAAAGTTTGGATTTACTTACATTTGTTCCAAAACTTCAAAGGCCTGAACATCTCTATCAACAAATACGAACTGATGATCTTCACATAAAATGAATCCCCCACATTTGATGCATATCTCACAATCGAAAACGGATTATTCCTCCCTGTTCTCGAAACACATGTTATACAACTCTCTAATTTGGAGCATTTTGAAGTATGGGTTCAATCTTCCTCGAGTATTCCCAATCATCAACGCTTTCGTCTTCTAAAAAAATAAACACTCCATATTAATAATCATGCCAACCTCAACAATTATGTCCTTGATTATTCTATCTACTTTGGAGATCTCAACATTTATCCTAGGTTAGGCGAAAAAGTACAAAAAAATTTTCATTCAGATTCAGGATTCAGGAATCTAATAGGCATCAACCATAAATATGAATTTATTTTCCTCGGAGACGACTACAGAAACTGCAAATCAACATTCAGGAATTGTCATTACTCACCGCTTCATCCAGATTTTTAATGAAAATGAACTCATTTATTGAACCTCTATTTTTACAGCTGAAGCGATTGCCATTTGTGAGGCCCTTGATACTATGTGAATGACAATTAATCCCCATGAGTTGTTTTCTCTGAAACCCGAAATGTCCTTCCGTCATAATTCATTCTCGACCACCTGGGATCTAACTTAGTCTACACCAACAACATTAAAAAAATCCTACATCCAGCTCAATTCGAAAAAAATTTTGATATACATCTACTAGATTTCTGGCCCTCTGGGAATCTTTGGTAATGACCTTGCAGATCAAATTGCCAAAGTAGCTTGAACGGACTGCTCTTTTTTGGATGACAGAATCACTCATCCAGACCACTCTGAACTAATCTTGACTCATTTGATGGGTATCTCCAATATATTGCTGATGGATGATAGTGAAACTAGAAATTCAGGCCTCAACTGATTCGTATTCAACATCATTCTCAAGAAGCAATCACAACGCCGTATCTGATAGCCTCGATAGAGTCAACATTACAGACGCCTCTTCATGTCCCGTTGGAGATGAAACGGAGGACATTGACCATGTCATTCGGGCTTGCCCTGAATACCTCCACCAACGGAAAACGTTCGAGATATCACTCATTGAATGTCAAAGGTAATCTCCCTGCATGGAGACCTTTTTATGTCACGCAAACAGCCATCCTACTCAGTGCATCATTCAGTTCCTCAAAAACTTTGGCCCGTGTGTCTAGAAAATACTATATCTATCTCTCATAAATTCTCTTCCTTCTTACTACCCGTTTCCCCGGTTTTCAATGATGCATGACTTTCTCTCTACGCTTTGAGTCTAACAATTTGAACAGCTTGCAAACTCCACGAAGTTATGATTACTACATTTTCACTCTCCACAATATGAACTACCGCTTGAAATACGAACTAACTCTACTCAGATAACAATCATGCTCCACACGTTACCCACATGGCGTGCGAGGCACGCGGTG
>UWOG010588443.1:933-11367 GCA_900490065.1 Neuroterus quercusbaccarum
ATTGATATCAATTGGACAAGTGATGTTCTTTTGTCATTGAGAATGATTATACTCAATAGAATACTTAACCGGACATTTTATTACTGCAAAAATTGGCGACAAACAATGTATAACGTTAAAACGGAAACCCTGTCGAATTTCCAATATTCAATAAGTAAACGAATCGGGACAATTTCATTCATAGTTTTTCTTCTTCACTCCAATTCACTAAGGTAGTATTATCATTACATTTTGTGAGAGACTTCTTCAATTATAACTCTATTGAGTTATGTATCGTTAATTACTCTTCAACTTTTTTCACATTGTAAATATAAATATCATACATATTAGAAAAAACTTTATTCCAAAGTTAGATTTTCAATTTCATTTATATGAAGATACCAAAAAAAATGGTGAGACTGATTATAGGTATATTCCTTTCGATACTTGCGATTTACATCCCATATTTTGATTCATCTTCATAGAATAAGTGTTGCATTATGACATGATATACTTACGTATCATCTATTACTCTTTCACTATTTGTACTCTTCAAATATGAAACTTCATTCATATTGCAATACGTTGATTAAAAACTCGAATTTATCATCCTAGTTTTATACAAATGCCAAAATCATATTGTGAAACAGATTAGATGTACATTCGTTCGGATAATTGCAATTTACATTACGTATTTCAGTTCAACTGCATGCAATTATTGTTGTATTATGAGACTTTCCACTCCTGTTTTGGTTATGATTTCTATTTTCTCTGTGATATTCAGACTGAATCTCCATTCATGCTAAGATAGTTTTATGGCGAAAATGGTGACTGATTATATGTTCGCGTTAGGATGTATTCCATTCCGATTCATTGTTTCATTTTAAGTTTATTCTTATTAGATATAAGACGATTCCACAGATTTATTCATTACGTTTGTTTCATAAAAAAAAAAAAATGTATGACACAGGTGACATTTTAACTCAATGAGAATGATGTATTTTATAATAAAACATTTATGCATCACGATGATATTTTGCATCGATTTAAATTTTGACTGATAATTTTTTTTAATTCACAGAAGTATAGTTATATAAGAAGGAAGATGACGAATGGTAATCTTCTGCATTTACATCAATTACAAATGAAATGAGTAACACGACTGTGAAAACATGCATTTTTTGACATTTTTTTTTGGGTTGGAGGAAAGTTAGTAAAAAAAACCGCTTCGAAGAATATATTTAACCACGTATAGAACTTTCTAAGATGATTATTTTATGAAAAAAATATTCAGAATTGCGGCACTGCAGGCATTCTCTTGCGAATTGTTTTTTGCGGTATGCGGTACAGAACAAAAATATTTCAATTGACAAGATTGAGGGATAACAATGTCCAATGGAACACATTAATTTTCGAACGAAGCGTAATAATGTCAACTTCAGTCATTAATTTTCAACCACAAGTTTGATTCACAATGAGACAAATTATTCATAATTGAAGACATCATTTTATTATGAACACGAAGACGTATAATCAACAATAACAATTCGTGTTGAACAAACTTATTGAAATTTTACGAAAATCGTTTCATATGGAACAAATGTATATTAAAAATACACGAAAAAATTTTCAGGTAATATTCCCGCAAAACAGAATTCAAAATAAAAAACCGGTTAATCATAACCAAACAAGAATCACTTCCAACGGAAGAAAAATTAATAATCGAACAAAAAATGATAATTTTTTAAGAAGAACAGTGGCCAGACATTAAGAAAGACAAATTTCTTAAAAATTGATGAATTTTCAAACGGAAGTGTCAACTCAATCCGAAAATACGAATTTGACATTGAACACTATCATTCACAGAGAAACATCGTGACTTGCTGAATGAACACTATTTTTCAATTTTGAAGAAATTCATTAAATTTTTGAACGAAACATACATTTTGGAAGTAGAACACACATTTCATATGAAAACTTACCAATTTGAGAAAAAAAATTTCAGCATACATTTCTAACGAGAAAATATGAATTCAGCATATAATGTGATACTTCCATTTGCAATAGGATTGATTGAATTCCAACAAAACGAAAAATATGATATTCAACAAAATAGTACAATTCCCAATTAAATTGCTGGATTCTACACTAAAATCATGTATATTCAACGGACAAAATGAATTCTCAACAAAGTACTTTGTCGCCCGCAAACGTGCTGACAATTTAAATTCATAATGTAAAATACTTTTTCCCGCGCCTATTCACTTTAGAATATGCCATAATTCAACTGTGAATATAATATTATAAACCTCAACTGTAACATTTATGTTCATTATCCTACGCTAATGTATTTTTCTCATACATTCGTTGATGAAACAGCTGTATTAGGAATTCCGACTGGGTATTGACGAGGCTTCAGCGGCAAATTCGCTCTTGCTGCAGTATATACCAATCCCGTCTCGCGTGAGAACGAACCCGCGTTCAGCGAGAACATGAAAGTAGTCCACCTCTCACTCATCGCAGATTGTTTCGTTCGATCCATCGATCAAGCCAGACACTATTCTGCCCTTCCACGTCTCTCCTTGCCGCGTCGCCGTTCCGTCAGCGAATTTTGAGATAACAACGCAGTTACTATATCCTTCTTTTCGCATGATTATTTTTTCATTTGTTTTCTCTAACGCAACACGAACTTTTATGGAGATGGGAAAGAGACGTGTCATCAAACATATTATTTTCTATCTATCATACTATGCAGTCTACAGAATAGGCAATGAAGCTGAGTTCTGTTCCAGAACCCCATTGAAAGAGTTTCTAACTAGAACCGATATCGAATTCTCGTTCGGGACCTCAACAACGGCGTTCCACGCCAGAATCAAATTTTTGAGTCTCAAATATGGGCACGACCAAAGGAGTTTCCATTTAGGACCGAAGAAATAAGCCTACTGTGCGGACGCTCCTGCTTGTTCGAAAATGTAGGTATTTCTTTCATTTCCTCTCCTTTTTTCCTGGTTATTTTCTTTACCAGATTTAGACCTGCATGGAGAAGCACAATCTTCAGGAAAAAACGTGCGGCCGTACCTATGCAGAAGACTGTCTGTGAAAACATCGAGTAACTCTTGCCTATAGGGAAGGAAAAACGGAGAATCGTCAGCAACCGTCGCTCAGGATTTCTCTGTGGAACGCGTGTTTAATGAAGAGTGCGTAGTGATGATTCGACGTAGACTTTTTTCTGAGTTCAATCAAACTAGGTCAGACCTGTATTTTCATTTGAAAAATGCTAAAATGTATCAAAATTCTGCTTTTCTCGGTTTCATCCAGATCTCTCCTGGCTGAAGTTAGGTAACAAGGTGTGAATCAAATTGTGTGACATTTCCAGAAATTCATCTGTTTGTTTACCTCTCTAAGGATTGAACATCGTAGTTCACCACAATTTTATGGCGCCCAACGTGGGACAACCTTTCTATCTGAAAGTTTGTAGCTATGTAGCTAGACAGTTACACTTACGCCGATATTTACTCAATATAGTCGGTATCGTTGGAATGACTTGAAGGATTCCTGAAGGACGAGTCCTCAGAAACAGAATCATCCCCAATCAACCAGTACCAACTTCCAGGAGTGTAGAAGAACACCCGGTGGCTCCTGACGCAACAACTTCCAGGCGAAGATCTACCTCCGTCCTCCTGGTAGGAAGAACGCCGCCACTCAATCTCCGAGGAACTCAAATCCTCACATAAGGATTCCTAGTTGGATCTCTTAACACCCGACCTGCTAGTGTCCTGGAACAGAGTCTGAATTCCAGTGCTAAAAATACTGAACAGAATCGAGTTTCTGACGAGAGACCGATTTATTCAGAAAATCTAACGATGGCTCGAAATAACAAGAACCTTGTACCGCTACAGCAGGATGGAGTTCCACCAACCCTCGGCGAGCATCAAAATCCTCCCATAGAGAACCGAGGTCTACCTCATCCGGGTGGAAATCAACCAGGACACCAGCAAGGTATGGCGCAGGTCAACCAAGGTCTTCAAAATCCTAAGCCGCCCAGAATGGACCTTCCGAATGCTGATATACCATTACCACCTAATCCATGGGTCAATTTACTGACCTTGATCCAAGCCTTACCCAAGTGGCGGGTCCAGTTTAGTTTCACCACGCACATTGGCCTCTCTGCTCACGTTTGCCATCAACACTGAAATAGACGAAACGGATATCTCAACAATGAACGCAAAAAAAACGGAATTCAAGCCTTCTCCATGAGAAAAAAGAACGTATCAAGCAGGAAAACTGAAGTAGGTCAAATAGACCACGTTCACCAGAGAATTCTAAAGCTCGATCAACGACAGCTTCTAGGACAAACAGGAAATTGTCTCGAGTTCTAGTTCAGTTTGCTGATCATGACATTCATGCCCTAACGATACAGCAGCTTCAGATAACTTCATACACTCGCGATATTTAGGTGGAGCGCAACTAAGAAACAGAAAAGCGCAACTGAGAAATAGAAATCCTGCGCCAGGTCACGCGGACCTTGCTGTGGATGGAATAGCTATGAGAGTGATTGGCGAAATTGACTTCGAATTCACTATTGGAGGTCACCCAATGGTATCGACGTTCCTGATCAGTGATGAAATGAGGGACCCGATGATCTCAGGTATTCCTTGGAACGATGAACAGGAAGTGATATATAATTATCCACAATGTTGTATTTACGCCGGGAAGGACAAACGAATGACGATCTATCTGATCGATAGATCTTCAGTCAGCGCTTCCAGTGGACTTGATCTGAGTCAGATTGAAACGCATTTGCCGCTCGAGCATCGAGCTGAATTTGAGTCCATAGTACAGCAGAACTATCAGGCTCTTTACAAGGAAGTTCACTTCACTTGGACGCGCTCGATAACTCACAAGATTAAATTGACCACCACGAGACCCTCGAGAAAACGTCCCTATCCTTACTTTGAAGGGAAAAAAAGGATTATTCAAGATAAAATCATAGACATGCTGCAGCAGCATATTATTGATTCATGCATGTCTCCATATTGCTCGCCCATTGTTCTGACCAAAAAGGAAAAATGAGGTGTCTTGCTTCTGTATAGACTTCAGAAATATGAATTCAATCACAGAAGATGTCACTCAAGCTTTACCTTCGATTCCTGATGCAATCACGGAGTTCGGGGATGCCGTATTCTTCACCACATTAGACTTGAAGAACGGCTACTGGAAAGTCCTTCTGGACCCTGGTTCTAGGAATTACACAGCATTCGTAGCGCCAGACGGCAGCACCTACATATTCAAGGTCATGCCCTTCGGCCTGAAAACCGCTTCAATATTTGAGACATTTTGTGACTTCTGACACCAACCAGACACTACACATTCACATCACGGCTACCCAAGAAGCGCAAGCTCCCACTAGCAGGAGGGGACTTCAAAAGTTTCTCGGAATATGCGAATGGGTACGCGAATACGTTGCACGTTATTTCGAGATCCCAGCTCCTCTCACAAATTTACTCAGCAAGGAAGCTGGTAGGTAGGATTGCAATTCAGAAGCCGAAGCGGCATTCAAACATCTCAAGGAGCAGTTCGCGAAGCCTTTGAGCCTTGGAAGGCCCGATTCCAATCTTCCTCATACGCTTCAAGCACAAACTAGTATAGTGGGGATAAGTGCAGTTCTCTTTCAGATCAGAGATGATGGATCCAGATCCATCATCAGCTTTGGAAGTACTAAGTTCTCTCCAACAGAACTGTGCTATGAACCAGCGGAAAACGACGGTCTTGCAGTCAATTTGGGGGTCAAGAAATATGAGGCATACTTACTGCCTCGAAATTTCACACTGCGCACTGACACCACATTCTTGAACTGGCTCAGTCAGTTCAAGGATACAAACGCCAAGTTGGGAAGATGGGCTTGCCTACTAGGAGAGTTTAGTTTTCCTCTTCAACATTGTGCGAATTCCCAAACAGCATCACCAGGGGCTCTAGCTCAATCTCCAGACGAAATCGGTGTAATTGAGACTCTTGACGATGATGATCATCTCCCACCCCCGGATGTTGACCGGCATTTGAGTTCGGCAGGGGCTTACCTCGCTACGGTTTTAGGTCCTGGCTTCTACGTTGAATTCCAGAAGGCTCAGCAAGCTGATAGCGATCTCCAAGAAGTTGCTTCCAGGTGGAAGTCAATTGCTGATAAAGACACTCTCACGCGGGAGGAAGAAACTTTTTCAAACGTATCTCGTAGATCTCTTAGGCCTTTGGGAAGGACACGAGACCCGGTGGGTGATGGTGGTTCCAGGAGGATGCCGAGAGACAGTTCTCCACGAGTCTCACGATACCGGAGTTTCTGGCAACCCTGGTTGCGAGGAGACCCAACGTGCGATACAAGTTCACTCTACTTGGAGTAGCATTCGTAAGGACACTCGAGACTATGTATGCTCCTGCATCTTATGAACTTGTTTTAAATCTTCTGCCACTCAAAGAAAAGATATACAGAGACCTAGGCGATCGCAAAATAGTTGGGAGACGGTAGCCATTGACCTGATGGGCCCTTATCCGGAATCATCTCCACGAAAAAGGGTTACTGCTGGTTGTTACGGACCTTTATCCAGATGAGTTGAAGCATTACCAATCGGAGATGCTAAGACTGAGAAAATAGTAAATTTATTGGAGACCGATGTTTTCAATCGCTGCGAATTTCCTCGCTCAATTCTTTCAGACAACGGGAACAATCTATCGGAAAGCTTATGGTAAGTGCATGTTCCCGGTGGGGTAATGTTCCTTGGACTGCGCCGACCTATCACCCGCAAGCAAATCCTATCAAGCGTCGGGATAAGGAGTTGAAGAAAGGAATGCGGCTGAGACTTCAAGTTAAGGCTCATCGCAACTGGGATCAGGATATCCCAGATATACTCTTCGATCTTCGAACCCGGAAAAATTCTGTAAAAGGGATGACACCCAGTCAAGTCCTGTTCTGATCATTTCTAAAAAGACCTGGGGAATGATGTTCTCCCACGCCGCAGACTTTGAGTCCTCAGCCAGGGCCTGAGGATCTGCAACAATCACTTTGACGTGGGCGACATGGTTATCGTCAGAACTCACGTGCTTTCCGACAAAGCACGTGATATCAATGCTGGCTTTGTCCCAAAATGGCACGGACCCTTACCGGTCATTGCACAACTCGAAGGCGAAGTCTACATCATTCAGCTAGCAGGCAGATCTACGAAAATAGACGGCACGCAGATGCGTCCATTCTATCCTCGCTGTACGAGAAATCTTTCGCCAGATTCTTCTGAGAAGAGTGAAATAATCGAAATGGAAACTACAAGTACGAAGTCTAGTCAAGTCAATAGACGCGTATCTATTCCAGAGGATGTGTGTGTTACATATTACACACACTCTTTGGCAACCTCCCAAAATCTTCAGGAGTCGTGTACTCTGAGCTTCACGCATCCTCAATTGAGGGCACGCGCTGTCAATCGAGATGCTAAAAAATCACATTCCCAGGAGTCGCGGAATTCACACCTATCACATCCCCGAATGAATGAACGCGCTGTCATTCGTGATGTCGAAAGGACCAGCGCCAGCACGGAGCCTTACATGTCGCTGGACGAATCTGAAATTCGCAAGGATGATTTCTCTCCAGGAGAAGAGCGCGGAGAGCCAGGATTGGCTCAGGAGCCTTCCAGTACCTTCGAAGAGACACTTCCCCAGATGCTGAAAACGGACATCAGGACGGGCCGCAAGCCTGGACGACCGCGCGGCAGTTTGAAAAAACCTTGCCAGCGGAGGAATCTTTTTTTCGTTACCACCTTCACCCAAGGAAGGGATAAGGTACTAGTATTAAGTGTTAGAATACCTTGGTGAGTGTAAATACTGGTCGACCATTCTATTTTTACCCTTCAAATTTTTCATTTCAATTTTTTCGTTTTTTTCCTATTTTGTATGTGTGTCTAGAAATATTCACGATAAATATTCCTTGAATTTTGTGAGTAGGAATTCGGTGCAAAGTACTCGATTGCGTCGGGTATTCTTTACTAATCCTGGGAATTGATATCAAGTTCACCGTGAATTCTAAGTGTTCATGCAACGGAAATAGTGTTAAGTTACGCAAGTTAATGTAGAATTTGTAGAAATCTCGTGTGAGTTACGAGTAATAGCTTGATTGACGTATAAATCAAAATGCTACTTTGCCTCTTGTTAGACACCCAATATTTTCTTATTGAAAACGTCACGGGAAACCCTGATGGTAAATTTTCGCCCGCAAACGTGCTGACCATCTGAATTCTCAATGTAATATACTTTCGTACGTGCCTTTTTACATTCACTTTAGAATAAGTCATGATTCAACTGTGAATATAATATTATAAACCTCAACTGTAACATTCATGTTCATGATCCTACGCTAATGTATTCTTCTCATACATCTGTTAATAAAACAGTGCTCAGGGAGAACACGAAAGTAGCCCCCCTCTCCCTCACCGAAGATTGATTCGTTCGGTCGATCGATCAAGTCAGTCACTATTCTGCCCTTCCACCTTACCACACTCAAGCCTCTCCTTGCCCCGTCGCAGTTCCGTCAGCGAAGTTGAAGATAACAACGCAGTTATTTCATCCTTTTTTTCGCATGATTACTTTTTTATTTGTTTTCTCTAACCCAACCCGAACTATTCTGAAGATAGGAGAAAGACTTGTCATCAAACATGTTATTTCCATCCATCATACTATGCAGTCTCCAGAATAGGCAATAAAGTTGAGTTCTGGTCCAGAACCCGAGTGAGAGAGTTTCTAACTAGAACCCATATCGATTTCTTTTTCGAGACCTCAAAAAGGCCGTTCCACGCCAGAACACAGTTTTTGAGTCTCAAATATGGGCCTAACCAAAGGAGTTTCCATTTAGGACCAAAGACATACGCCTATATAGATACGCCTAGAAAGGACGAAGAATCGTGAGCAACCGTCGATCAGCATTACTGTGTGGAACGCGTGTTTAGTGATAAGTGAAAAGTGCGACCTGTAGTTTCATTTGAAAAATGCTAAAATGTTTCAAAATTCTGCTTTTCTCGGTTTCATCCAGATCTCTCCTGGCTGAAGTTAGGTGACAAGGAGTGAATCGAATTGTGTGACATTTTCAGGAATGTATCTGCCTGTTTACCTATCTAAGGATTACACATCGTAGTTCGCCACAACTTCAATTATCACGCCAGTAGTTCGATATTTGACAGAGGATAATTTAAAATTAAAAAAGTGATTCTTCACATTTCATTCAAAATGATTCTAGTTTCAGATTAAAAAATTTCACAGTAGAACGAAAAAAATGCAATTCATGGAGAAAACATTCATTTGCAGATATAATATAATAATTATGGAAGAAAAAACATGTTTGAGTCAATGAAGAATTGAAATCTTATATAAAATATTGAACATCGTATAGAACAGTTTGATGTCACATGAAAATACATTCATTTTCAAAACAAAGTAATTAAGTTTTTAACAGAAGATATGTACCCTTGCGTTTCCATTTTGAAAAAGAATCTAAATTAACCTACAGAGACATTGCCAGATACTGTCACAAATCGATTTTCGAACACAGTTTCGACCAATGAGGTTATTTATACAGCTTGGATAGGCACTTCATCCGTAAAAACTTCTCTACTGATCTACCTCCATGGGATTGCCCCCTGACATCATTATGCTACAATAACACTTTCCTTGCATGCAGGTGAAAAATGTATATTTCTCTCACACTGTCACGCGACGATGCAATGAAATTATCTGATTCTGCATTCCCCTGTGGCCGTGAGGAATACCAGGTTTACTTCAAAATGTACAATCACAGAAATGCATGGCATCTTCACGTGGTACAGTGAGAGAAAGATACATTTCCCATTTGCATGCAAGGGAAGCGGAGATGGAACATAATTTCTTTCTCCGAATAGCATATACGATGAACGGAATAGATGAAGTGGCCTCCACTTCGGCATGTTCACCCACTGCGCTTGCCCAGCGCAGCAGTCCACATCGGTCGCTGTTGGCGCGCGATTTATATGGGGTATAATTAGGGATCATTAAAATTGAAGTAGAACATCAATTTGAATTGATAATTATTATGGGAAATTACGACATTCGTGATGTAAGGTGACGAAACAAAGAATAATGCGTATGTTTCTTCAATAATATTATATTTCTCTATAAAATTAACTATCAATTACAAAATATACGCATTCAATGTTTTTATAACCTAACATTTGTAACTACGTATTCTCCGATATTGATGTGCAATTTAAAATGAATATCTACCTTCATTCCAATGATTGTTCAATATACTCATTTTAAATCATGCGCGAACAGTGACGAATGAGAACAACTACGCCGGGCAAGCGCAGTACATCGACAAGCCAAGGTTGGGGTTACTTGATAGATATCTCGGAGATAACGTGGTTGGTAGACCACTGGAGTTATTGCGTA
>UWOG010589432.1:1417-14142 GCA_900490065.1 Neuroterus quercusbaccarum
CTCAGCCAACTCACGCACTTTCACTTTCCTATCATCCGAAATCATTCCATGGATTTTATCGACGATTTCGGGAGTGAGGACCTTTTTGAGCGACCTGAACGTTCGGCGTAACTTGTGCTGGTACGACCATGACGGAACTCAGTCAACCACTTCTCAATCATCGGACTTGATATTGCGGACTTCCCATAGTATTTTCCGAGCCTTCTCTTGGTTTCGCAGATGGTTTTTCACGTGAATAATAATGCCTCATCAGCACACGAGAATTCATTTTTTTCCGTTTCCTTTAAAATTCACGAGGTTGTCTGCTTTCAGTGGCTGTCAAACACAAACTGAATGACATAGCTTGCTTAAAATCGAACAGTAGCCTATTCATTGATGGTGTTGACATGAGCTCTGTTGCATTTGAAGTTACTGCGTGGGGAATTCGGAAAGTAAATGACTCATCGAACAGCCCTCGTATTTCACCTAAACGTAATTGAACTCTCTACGATCATTGTAGTTGCTTTTTTCTCACCTCCTCCTGTACATTGATCCAATGATTGCTTCTCTTAGATCGTCTGGGACTTCTCACATCTCGATACATGGATACATGATTCCCTATTCCGCACAACATTTGAGAAAGTAATTGGAACGTTCTTGAAACTTTTGTGTACGTACAATTTGAAAGATGTCGTTTGAACGTTCAAAAAACTGTCCTAAGTCAGACCAACTGATGTTCTGGAAACATTCCATGTTTCAAATATGACCTCGAAATGTCTCTGGTACATTGAATGTTTAGGGAACGTGATTCGGACTGACTTAGAATGTTTTTGAGCCGTTACGAAAATATTTTTTTAACCTTCGTGCCCACTGGGTTCGTACAGTCTATGTGTACTCTTCACCATGTTCAAGCATTCAACCATTGATACTTTCTACGCTGCGCCGGAAGTATCGTCGTTTTTTAGGTACCTGATTATATCCCTAACCCTACTTCCATGAATTCTCTCATGTGCGTTCCCTGACGAATCTTGTTCTACCTTATCATCGTGGTGTCCCATAGCTGAATTTCCGAAAACTCCCTCAAAATAGGTTTGAAGAACGCCTAGATACCCTCCTGCATCATATAGAATCTCACCTTCACTATTTTTCATGTTGGCAAAATATGTACTTCTACTCCCATTCATTTTTTATAGAGCAGTTTTTGTTTCTAATCATTTGCAATTTTGAAGCTCCCTTCATCGCGAAGACCTGTGACGTTTCAAGTTTCCCTGTTCGCTGTTTTCTATGCCCGATGGGCAGCCTCCATTCCATCATTATATCATGCAGCATCACACGTTCTTCCTACAACTGCGGCACCACAAACTTTAATCGCCTCCTCAACAATGTTATCACTTCCGATTCACGTTTGCTCAGTATCCTTAGTGCTCGTTTTTCGCTTTCTCCGCCTTAAGTTCATTTTGAGTCGTGTACTTCAGAAATATAGCTCACGATATGAATTTTGTAGTCATGTAGATTGAGAGCTTTGTTCTTACAAATATGAGTTTCGCTTCACACCCAAATCCATCAGTATTTTGTATTACCATCTCTTATTTCGTTTCGTGAGAATGTCTCATTCACGCCTAATTCCCTTTTCTTCGGGACCATTCCATCTTCCTGACTTTATTTTTCTAAACTTCCGGGAATCGTCATTCAGGGAGACCTAACCCAGCAAATAAAACAATACTCGAATATCTAGGTGAGGCAATAATTCTGATTAAAACCTATAACAGTCTGACGCAGCTGAAACGATTGATTCGAAAGAATATTCATGGCAGGACCACATTGAATTTTTGACGAAAACAAACGGAATAAGGATATTATCCTCTTACCAATTTAAGTAAGTTAGATCATTTGCAAATTCTCAAACCTTTTATATTATTCCACAAGAATATCACAAGTTATGTCTCCTTGGAAGATGAGGGACATTCAGTCACGTTCTGGGGAGAGTAACGTTATTATGAATGAAGAAAGTAGGTCTGATTTTGAACAGAACCAAACAAATCACAAGAAGCTCATGTACTCGCTCATAAGCGTTGATAGATTATCATTGTTCTGCATAATTCTAGAATCTCCAATCAAGGTCGAGCTGGAGAACAGGAGAAAAATATATGAATAGACTACCCTTTTTTGTAGTCAATGAAAAAAGTTCGTTCGACTATTCAGGTTTCAGCGATATGAATCCACTTGCGATGTTTCTGATATGCAATGCTTAGATCGAGCAATGCCACTAAAATTCTGCAAAAGGCGGAACTTGATCGAAGCAAGTACCTCAGAAAGGCGGGAGGTTGAACGTCATTTCCGATTCCTCAACTATCTCTAAAAATTCAACAAAACATTTGAACGATCAAAAATTGATAATTCTGTTGATTATGGATACACTATATATTTAGTATGAACTAAGAATTTTTCAAACTGTCCGAATTCGCTAAAAAAATGGTGGAATCTAATAAATTCGTGATTGTTCCTCTAATTGTGCAGTTTCAACCAAAATCCGCTACTACTAATTTCAATTCTGATGCTGCTGCCTGGAGGATGCCGCCTGAAGAAGAGGTTGATGCGTTCCAAATGCAAGTTTTGGAGGTGCCTCATTCGGATTAGCAAAAGTGTCCCAAGAAGTGGTTCAAGCACTGGCGAAAGTATATATAATATCATCTTAGATGGAAAATTAAGATTTGAACCTACTCCAAATTTGTAAGATTTATCTTCTGAACAATCAAGCAACATCCTTAGGAGTATAAATTGATCAGTCTTATGTGCCACTTATCATCACTATCCCTAACGCCACGTGGCGTCAATTTTTGCGTGCTCTCACGCTCACGCCTGAGAAATTCTAGAAATAGCCAATGTGAGATCGTGTTCCATGAGTCGAATGCTTCGCACGTCACAACGCGGCGAAAGGAAGTCTTCAGTTTTCACAGGATGGCACAGGAAGAGAAGTATGTGTTGAGGAGGGTTAAAAGACACTGTGGAACCCAGGATGATTGCGAGAGATGAACTTCTATCGGTTCGGAAACAGTTCAATTCTTGCAGCTTCTGTCTGATTCCGCGCGTGAACGCACGACGCAAGTCTTCCTGTGAAACAATAATTCTTTGCATTTGAGAGCAGATCAATCAAACACAGTTATCGCGTGTGGTATGATACTGGTATGTCAAACTTTTCGAAAGTTCGAGTTCAGCTAGTAGGATGCATTTTCTGAAATGCTGGCATGCCAGCATCAAATAGCGAGTACTCTGTACGTTTGACTAATCCACGCCCGCATGCAGAGGAGTGGCGCTTTTATGAGTCGGAGTACGCGGCACGCTGAAACAGTTAACTACCGTAGCTCCACTCTTGAATCAATGGAGGTCCAGCCTACGTGGACAATATTAACAATTCGGATACTGTAGGAATGAACAAGGTCTCCAACGCCCCTCGAAATCCTCCCGTTCTTGAAGTGTTACGTCTGGTCTATCCGTCAAATCATGCCAGAAACAAAGAGAGATCGCTTCTCGTCTGTTCGTCTGTCTTCACGCTGCTTTCCGCGAGGCATTAGAGAATTCGGAGTTGGGCCTCTGGATCCGTTTTCTGAAATGGTAGAGGTTGAACAAGGTGACTTCGCCGATGAGAGCTTCTGCAATACGTGAGCCTTACTGATTGAATCTGGCTCACAGGCTACTAAGACGCTAATTATTCGTTAGAACATAGCCGCCTGTAAATATGGCGGCTGGGCGGTGCTGCTTCTACGTATGTGCCAAAGATGTGAGGTGTAGCATACTCACAATGACAGATATGGTAATCTCGATTTCGAACATGATGAAGGAATTCAATACCAACAGTTCCACTCGATGAATTGCCTTAGTACTAAATGAGTCCCTCGATCGAATTTGTTGAAGCAGTTATACCCGGCGCGGTCAGCTACTGATTGAGAGTTGGGAAGAGAATCGACAGCACGTGATAGAGAAGATGGAATGATTTGTTACAGTCTACAGTAGTGAATCACTACTCGTTTCTTTGTAACGTCAGATACCCATACAACATATCTCTTGCTTCCTCGCCGCCGGTAGCAGAATTACCACATGTGAGATCACCCTCTAGTTATGGTTCATTTGACGATCTAGTAGATCAGTCAAGCTTTGGTATCATCGACTTGGATGTTAACCGATTCTCAGTTCATAATTCGTGGAATTCTCCCCACGGTTCTCTCAATTTTGCTTCCGATCGACAAATTGTATCATGAATGTGTCTCGCACCCAGATAACGATTCGTCCCTGACGATGATGTTATGAAATGGAAGGTAGTATTTGAATTCATTCGGAACACACATAATATTCTCAAGATGAGTAACATTCTTAGATCAAGGAATATTTCGACGTGACTCATGGAAGAAAAATTACGAAAAATGGAATCATTTTCAATGTACGAAAGATAATCAATGTACGCGAATATTTGTAATGATTGGGCGCTCATAGAATCATGGTTTTTGGAATCATAAATAATTCGAATATCAAGCAAGTCAGAGAAAGAGTTAGGAGGTCTGTTTCAGGAATATATAATCGAAGTATTGGATTAAGAAATTTGAGAATAATTTTTCTATAATTGTAACTCCTAAAATCGAAGAACAATGATCATCCATATGATTATGGAATGAACTTGAGAGGAAACCTCCCACGGATCACTCCGACACGCATATCTGTCACCTATAAACGCAAATGACTTCAAACATGGAAAGCTTCTGAACTTATCATTTTCAACTTCAACACTTCAATCAGACATGAGGCACGAGCTTGTGCTGACGAAAAAAGGAACACATATCTATGGATGATAACCAATATTTCCTATTTCATCGCTAAAATAAAATAACAATGCCAAAATGCAGGGTGGGGGGAGTCTCATTTCATTTCCCTAGCGAAGTTGATATTCCAAATGAATCTTTGAAGTGAAATCCTGAATTTTCAAATGATCACGTTGATAATATATGCAAAGACCATGCAGCTCAAGACGTACATGGGCGTATTGATACAATGAATATCAATCCAGAATGCGACAATGTGAGAGTTGAAATAAGACTTGTACTCTCAAAATGTGTCTAGTTGAACTCTCATTGCAAGCAGGATAATTTATGTAAACTAATAAAGAAAAAAAAAGAAAAAAAGAGAAATTGTTAACAACCAATGAAGGTTGGAAGTCATCACTTGCACCTGCGATAAATCAAAATTGATTTCATGCGTTTTCACATCGAATATGATCTTTTTATTTGGAGAACCTCCGTGATCAATACCGACAATGGCACTCAACGTTTTGGCTAAGTGACATGCAGTTATGATTCACAAGAAGAGACGGAGAAATGATCTGATCCAATATAGATGTATGGTCCTAACTAACTCCGTATGTAAAATCTCTGCGAAAATCTTCAACAAAAGATTGAAAGTATGGGCGAATTCTATTTTTGAGTTGCCATCAGGCATCCGAGAGGGCGAAGACTCTCTGGAGAATGGCCATGTAGAAAAATCACTAAAATCTCTTGGAACATGTTAAGTCGACAATTGTCTTCTGCACAACCTCCAGTATCACTTCAGCAGTATAGGTAAGTGAAGAGCTTTCGCAGAACGAAGTTTGAAGCTTAAGAGGAATGTTCGAGTTCTACGAGCAATTTGGAGAACTTCCATATTCAACAAAGCCTCAGAGCACTTTCCATTGAAGCCAGAAACGAGGCTATCCTCTTAGTTAATTCGGATGATAAGGGCCGGCTTGAGTGTAATGTCGCCCCTAGGTTATTTATTGAAATGACGCCCCTAGGATATCCCTGCCCCTATTCTATTCAATTACTGGGATTGTATTTTTTCATCGAAATGAAACGACATACTTGATTCGTCAATCCGTCTCATTATAAGGCGTTTTCCAACTTGCTTCTGCGACAAGTCTTTAGAATGAAATGTGATTTGCATATATACATACTAACATACATAATATGAATATATGCATATAAATAAGGAGTATTCTGAAAGTATCTGATTCATTGTGACAAATCTTCTGCAATTCTGCAGCTTTCAGTCTGATATCATCGTCAAAAAAGAAAGTTAACGGTTCAATGGATCAAAACCTATCATCGATTTCATTTTACACGTCACAACTCAACGATAATCCCATGCAAAGATTATTAATATTAGGAAGGAATGTGTTCACTTCCATTCCATCTCGAGTAGAGGAAGTAGTCTCATTCTTATTGCAATCATCTGAATGAACCTTCTGAATTTTCCGTTCACAATTTTATCCTTTGTATGCATCGCTAACTGTCAGTTTCAAACTCTGCTCCTCATAGTGATCAAAACTATCACGAAGACACTCCACGTATTTGAGAGAACCCTTGGAATGGCTTTCAATATCGCAGACTCTAGTATGAACACTCTGTGAAACTGTATCAACCTCATCTAAAAGAATGAAAAAATCATGCCAAAACGCATCCATTACACCGGTTTCGATTCTATTAGATTGTCGATGCGGTCCTTCAGCTTCAACACTCACGGTAGATATTTCGAGAGAACATCAAGAACGCATGGACAGCATTTGCTCCGGCGGACCAACAAGTATCTAATAACGACTTCGGAACTCGTACATCGTCAATTTCTTTTGATTTTTCTCCAAGTGATACAAACTACCGAAAGAAGAACTTAGAATCGTGTGAACATGCTAGATTAACATAAAAAACTTTGTATTCATTTCTGGCACTTCCTCGAAAAAGTTAGCTTTCTTTTAACTTTCTTCTTCAGCCTCCTTTTTCAATCTGAGGATCACTCAATTCACTAAACATTTTGTTTTTAGAGAGTCTTTTTGACTCCGATGACGGCACCGCAACTTACTAGGAGCTAGGCCAAGTCATAACTGGAGTCAAAATAATGCATCCTCCTCCACTGACGATGAAAGACGTGGCTGAGTTCAAATACCTCAAGGTCCTATCTCGATGACAAATGCGGTATATATTCATATTCTCATCTCATTCCAGGTAAATATGCTGTGACATCGCTCTTTCAAAGGAACACCTCGATCTATTCCGGACTAAACAGCCTGTAATAAATCCGACTTATCCTGTACCCCAATCTATGAACACCTCTTTCTAATTTCTTCATGAGACCATGAAATTACAGATTTCAAAATTACATTGGTTCTTGGTTATCCTCAAACCCTCAGAAGTTCAGAAGCAGAGAAGGCTCAGATTTTCCGAATAAATGATGAACCATATTCCGTAGAGTTCCAAAGCTTGTTTCCCCCTAATTCTCATTGCACTTCTCTAACTGGACTCAAATTTCCCGAAAGCCGCCCGCCTCTACTTCATGACGCTTCTTGGCTATAGCCTACAATAGCCTCTTGATTTAGGCGACCCTGTGGATGGTATGCTCATCGAAGCACGATTTTAAGCTGAATTGCGAAGAATGCTCTGTATGCTGTATCAAAACTGTGACAAGGACTCTTTAACTGTCCACGCACTGATAACCAAGATTCTAATTATTAGAAAACAAGGTCAAAAAAAAATTTACAAACCTTCAAAGGGCGATGCACCCTGATGCTGGTAGTTATACAAGCGGAGTTGAAATGGTCTGAAAAAGTATTAGGGATGCCTGATACAGCGAATTGCGAATTCAAGTTTGAGATGTACAATAACCAACTGAGAAAATGTAATTCCGATGAAGTGGCGAACCGGAGTTTAAAAATTAATGTTATCAACATTCGCAAATTCTTGTCCACAGGGTGGACTCAGAGACTTCCAGGCGGACAACTTGGCGTCATCTGAAGCCACGATTAAGAGAAGCTGCTTAATCTGGAGAGGCTCTTGGCGATTAGGCGTAGATTTCAGTATATCATTTCATTACGTATGACTCCAGACCAACTGGCATGATCATTTCTGATTCCGAGCAAGTTCTTTGGAACTGTTGATTCTTCGTTATGTAATAATTTGATTTTCAACGTTTGGTGCAAAGAATTTCCCTTGGAGCATGAAAACAAAATACCCTATGAAGTTGTCAGAAAAATTGTTTGAAAAAAATATATACTAAAATCTTTCATTTATTATTTCAAGAACAAATGTTGGGAATAAAACTGTTGCCTTCAAATTTATCCTTTCAAGTTGATTGAGACCCATTTCCCGGATCTCCTATTCATCATCAATCATTATTCATAATTGATCTAAACTGATTTAAGCGATAAATAAACAACAATCAATTATTGCACATTCTACTAATCATAAATTATGATTGATATACTTTTTTTCCCTCCAAAATTTCATTCGTGTCTACACGGTTGTCATTATAGACACGGAATGAGTCAATTCACTAATGATATAATGAGATCATGAGTTGCTCAAATGGAATCCTTGAAATCTTCTTAAATAATGCTGTACGTATGAAACTTCGAAAATGATGTAGTTTAAAACATATGGCTTATGGGAAGCTCATGGGAAACTCTACTTCTCCTTCAAGCATTCTTAAAAAATAATGTCCCTCGCATAGTGGGACGCACGCGTATCGCACAGCATGCCCGTCACGATGTGCGGGACGTATGCTTTGCACCCACGTGTTCCTCACAAATTCCGTCACATATGAATTGCACCAGGCAGGCACCTCGTGCTTTGCATTTCATGCAAGTAACGTGTCACGGATGTTTGCCATCTAGGCATCTTTCATCATAACACTGAGCCGCAATATAAGAGGCTCACTACCCAGTTATATTCGCCTAACCAGATAGATCGAGTTCCTCTCTCGAATCAAAGTGCAAACTTATAAAAAAAAAAATGACTACACTTATTTTTTCTTCTAGGATGCGGTCTCGACTCAACAAAATCTACCATAATTCTGTGCACGTGATGTTTCGAGGTTAGGGCTGGCTTTGGCGAAATCAATGACAGATTACCTAAGAGTTACATGAGTCTATCTTCAAACCCGCGCCACAATGTAAACATGATGATGACCCCTAGATAGGTATACGAATACAATTAATCTAATGGTTAAAGCGATCGATTCCATGCATTGATTCAAGATTTTTCTGAATATCTAGAACGTTATAGGAATTAATACTGATGATTCAGAAAAGTTGAACATTCCTGAATGAACGATGGAGTGAATAGGATATTTCTCTAGACTTATAAATAACGAAAAACTATCAAGTAATCGACAAATTATGATCGAATTACATCGATACACAGAGAGTACATTCTCCCTCTTCGTGTGAACCATAATTGAATCTAAAACTTATATGACTCTGAACGTTCTATGATTTATGAGCATAGTAGGCATACCAAATAATAAAGTTTTGAATCAACAATATTTCTTATCAAACTGTGCTTCGAATAATCTATATCAGAAGTTAGCGTTGAGTTATCTTCCAGAACCACTTTCACGTTATCTATTCTAGTGCATACTCGTATCTTGAAACAATGGATTCCGT
Source organism: Neuroterus quercusbaccarum (assembly GCA_900490065.1). Taxonomy (NCBI): domain Eukaryota; kingdom Metazoa; phylum Arthropoda; class Insecta; order Hymenoptera; family Cynipidae; genus Neuroterus; species Neuroterus quercusbaccarum. The sequence goes on from UWOG010589432.1 coordinate 10,851, forward strand.
TATACTCTCCTTTGCCTTCATGTTCTTTCTTGATTACATCAGTGAGTACGGAACATAAATATCTGATATGATTCAATATAATGTGATGTGATGTGTTGAACTATGAGATGATTCAAAGTTCTAACTGAGTGTAACCTTTAACAAATTTATGGAAAATTGCATCAACATTTGGAATTGTGCAATTATACACCATCATCCAGATACACCATGGTGCCACATCATTCTACCATTCTTTGTTTGTTTCGCGGCCGTTCTCGTGATTTTTCTAATAGGAAGTGATATAATGGAGATATATGGTTGATTATTCCATCAACGGGAATATCTACTTTCCTACCGAGGGTGCGAGTGCACATATGGAACACATTCAACTGTGTACACTTATGTCATGCTATAGAGTTCATACAGTAGTGAAGTATCAAACCTCTAGTAGTTTATCATGACCACGATTAACTTCAGAATATATTGTCTGATTAGTCTCGCAATATGTTTAGGCCTGATACTGCAGATGTTACTCAATAAACCATAGTCTACACGTATGGTAAAGCGCGCCACAGTTCTTGAATTCGGAGAATATAGATTTCGTTTTTTGTGAAATTTCATGTCTTGATATTACTACTAGTTTATCATGCATTGGTATTCTGTTCACCCCTCAATACTTGAGTCTGGCGATGGATTAGAGTTTCAGTGGATTCTTCATAACAATAGATTCAATTATGCACCGTTTACGAGAGTTTCATTTTGTTGCTGATAGTCGAATGTCTTTGAAATCAGGACGAAAAATTGTTCCAATCATATGAGTGCTGAAAAGAACCCTCTGTTCCAATATTCATTTCGCACTCTTCTTCATGTCGAAAAACATTCCATTTCTTATATCCAAATGGTCGCCCTTCATATACATCTGGATCCTCATATAATATCGATTCTTATCGCTATCTCACGCTATTACATTGAATATTTTCTTATCCTACTCTTGCATCCAAACTCTTGCTATCGAGACCTGAACTTCCCTTTTCTCTCATTATTGCCGACGTATAATTAGTAATAACTCTTTCGAATCTCCATTTTTAATCAACTCTCTTCAATCCAGGTCCTTCACCTTCTTTTCTCTTTTGTCTCTCAACTTTTCTAGGTTCTTCATCCATCCTTCAATCTGTTCATCCCCATTCATACTGGTTTCCCTCCCGTCTGACATAAGTTCCTATCAACCGAATCATTGACATGTATATATTGTGCGTTGTTCCCATCTCCGCCCTGAAACCTGTTTGATTGTGTGATATGCTCTCTTTCTCTCCGATCTGTCTCTACGATTTTCTCCTCAGCACCTCTTCGTCTCATTCTCTGCACATTATTCCTCTATACTTCCTGAATCAGTAGTACTACCAACCCCGTCCTCTAGGCTTTCGACCATCCTTTTCCTTTCGATTCCTTATTACAAATCCTCCACATCTCTTCTCCATCCCTTCCCCCAAAATGTCTTAGTGCTCCTCGCTGCTAATCTTGTTTACTCCGTTCTCTTTCTCTGCGCCTACTTTCCGCCCTTCTCCCCGCACCTTGTTCTGAACGCGTCCTAGTAATCCTTTGGAGTGTGATATACATTCTCTCATCCCTATTTCATCATTTATACCTTTTAATTTACCTCTCTTCCTATAAGCCCCCCCCCCTCTTTCTCTAATCGAATTCTCAACCTCTTTCACGTAGCTGCCTTTATTTTTTTGCTTCTTTCCGTTTAAAAATATCTCATGGTGTATTTCCATTCTGTTTTTATCTCGTATTTCCACCTCTCCACTCCTTCATTCGTCACACATAACTGTATATTTCTTCCACTCACTCTGCATTCCTGATCTCACAATCTTCTATTACTTATTCTTGCTTCGTTCATCGACATAAGCTCATCTCTAATCTCATCGATCACCTCTTCGAGTTCGCCTATCATATCATATTTCGCTTTTTTCTCCATTTCTCTCTCATCCTTGGATCCGATTTCTCTATGGATGTCTTCGACTCATACTGTCCTCATTCCCATTTTTTTGATTTCATATCCACAGCTTACCCTTCATTCTCACTTCCGTCCTCGGCGCTTCTCCTTCTTGATGTCACTAACGCTGATATGTTTTCGGGACTTCTCTCATTCCCCATTCCCATTCTAACCATAAATTTCCTGATTCTCCATTTGATAGAATGTAGTCGATTACTGTATCTTTTTCACCTGAGAGCGTGAATTCTCCTCCTTCGAACCCTCTCTTATTGTCATTATCAACACTAAACTCCCCTGTTCCTGCTCTGTCCATAGTCTCATCACATCTCATCTTTCTTCTCCTCACCTTCGCTCATATACACATACAAGGTTCACTTTTACTTTCCGCACCCTTATTCTCCGCATCATTGTAACATTTTCTTCTTCCGCATCCTCACTTCCTTTATACTTTACTACCGATTCAGTTGCTACCCCTGACAACATTTTAACTATTCTGCTACTCCTTACTTTTTCTATTCTTGCACCTTGCATCTCTCATACATAGTTACATTCCGAAATGCTACCTCCACCTTCAATTCCTTTTCCTGTGAGTTAACACTTTTCGCCGCATGTCGTTTCTCTCTCTCTCACCAGCATTTTCTGTCTTCCCTCAGTTCTTCCACTCAATCATCTCATATTCACAACTCACTATCCAGCTACATCCTATGTTTCCAGTTTCCATCCTGCATCTTCTTTTCCTCTGGACCCATGCCCTCTGTTATGTGTGGCACCTCCTTTTCCTCTGCTCCCATGTCGAGTCTTCTTCAATTCTCACATCCTTTTCCCCAATAGTTTTTCCTCCTACATTATCACCTTTCTCTTCTCCTTATCTTTTATTTCCACTAGAAACATTCCTACTTTGCCTTCCCTCGATTCACCTTTTCCCTCACCTAGATTCCAATGTCTCTCATTAGATTTGTTATTTCAGTTCCTCTTGTCCCACTTTTCATCTTGTCTTCAATATTCAATTCACCTTTCTAATTTTCAAATCACTCGCTTCTATTAATTTCCTCCCCACTGTTTCTTTTCCTATGTGCTCGTTCTTGATTCCTCGTTCGCTCACTTGTTTTTCCAGCTGTTTGATCTTATTCATTCTCTGTTCCCCTACCTCCTTCTGATTTTACTCCACCAGGTGTACCGGTATGTTCGTCCTTTGAAGCAAACCAATCAGACATCCAATTTTCGAATTCTGCGTAGGAATCGAAGTGCTGCTCTGCCAATGCGTGTCCCATCGATGAGAACAAATGGTAGTCAGAAGGGGCCAAGTCTGGTGAATAC
>UWOG010592596.1:1983-12559 GCA_900490065.1 Neuroterus quercusbaccarum
ACAGCATTTTCTAGTTGTCTCATCCTTGAAACTTTCAAATTGTTCAAAATCATTGGTAATACCTGGAAATATTTGAAAGGCTTAGCAATCCTACTGAATTCGTCAATCACTGTAAATAAATTTCCTAGAATCCTGAAAAATTTATTTAACTGAATTAAAAGCTTTTGAAAATACAGGGAATCTTTTCAAGCTTACAAAATCTTCAGAATTTCAAAAAATTCTCTAAAATCTTCAAAATTATTCAAATTGATTGCAAATTTTTAAAAATAATTATAATTTTGTTGAGGCATGACTACGAAATCTCAAAAAATAAAACTTTCTACTAACAAAATTCACGAATCGTATAATTCACGATTAATAAAATGTTCGAATAATAAAATTCCTGAACTCAAAAAATTTCTCTTCCAATCAATATTATTCATTTCTTGGAAATATAATGATCACATATTTTTTAGACAATGATTCAATTTCTGAAGTTTTTCAAATTATACATTTCTTTCAATCTTTGTTATTTCAAATCGAAACAATGTTTTTGGTAACTTTAACGATTAGAAATATTTTTTGTTGTGAAACGATTTTATTTTTGTAAGTTTAACAAATAAATTATATTTTTTCAGACACTATCCGTTTAAATTGTTTAATTTCAAGAATTTTTCAGTTCAGATATTTCATATTCCGGGAATTTTCATCCGGTAATTTCATTATTCGGGAATTTTTGAATTCTTCAATCTCATTAACAGTTTGGGAATTGTTAATAAATTCTTAGGAATTCAAAAAAATATGATAACATCCTATGAAATTGTTAAAATTCGAGAATTTTCTAGTTCGGAAATTTAATTTTTCGGAATTCTTCATTTCGTCAAACTCATAAACTGTTCCGGAATGTTATTATTCGAAAATTTTATTCTTGGTTTCTGCATTTCGGGAATTTTATTTTGCGGTATTTTTTAGTAATTCCATCCTCGAATCTTCAAAATCCTTGGTGATGCCTTGAAATATTTTAAAGTCTTCAAAATCCTACAAAATTTCTTGATTATTGTAAATCAATTCTCTGAAATCCATTGTAATATGAAGAAAAGAAAGATTCAACAGTTATTTTATAGGTTTCATCAAAATATGAAACAGTTCCAAAATTGTAAAGAAGATTTCTAATTTTCTTCAAAAAACTTATAATTTCCCATTGATATCGAACGGATACAAGAGATTTCACACATATTTCAAAAAAATTTTGAAGATTGAAAAAGATTTCAAAAACAGTAATGTACACCAAATTTCAAAGATTCTGAAAGTTTTGAAGATTTTGAACTATTTCCAAAAGTTGTAATTAATTTCACATTTCAAATGATTGGAAAGCTTTCAACGAGTTCAAAAAGGTTTCAAAATATTTCAAAGATTTCAAATATTTCAAGGATTTCAATGACTCTACATAGACGACTTACGTTGACCTACACTTGATTTCTCGACCTGGGAAAAGAGCTTGAATATTGTTTATAAGGATCGTTGGACACCCAATATAGAGACTTCATTCTCAAAATGCCATCAAAAAGTGTATCGAGAAATTAACTTGACTAAAAATTATAACTCCTGACTACTCGCTGATATCCAGGTTCTCTCTGACCTATGACCACCCTCAGAAAAAGAATCAGGTTTGGTATCCAGTGAATTTAATGAGTGATTTTCATAATTCCAGGGATCCTTTCAGCAAGGAAGGAGCTCCTGTGAATGCAGTCTATGATATTTATTCTCTAACTCCGGATGATGAAGGAACTTACATATGTCAAGCTACCAACGCTGCGGGCATTTCAGAGGAAAGCGTTCATATTCGGGTTGATGATGATATCGTTGATGTAACGCCTCCACAATGCCGTGGAGATCAACCCTGCAATGAACGTATTTCCAAATATCCGCAACCTCGACCAGTACCACTTCCAGTCAGGGTATGTGTGTTAGATTTGTTCATATTTTTATATAATTTCTCAATTGGATAAAAATGTTGAATTATACATTTTTTAAGCCTCGGACTCACCACACTATTCACACTATCTTACCATTTTTTCCGAACAATGGCATTATTTCACTACCATTTCGTGAAAAATTATACTGAAGGCCATATTTCTTCACTTTATCTTGAAAAATATTTTCCTCTTCTTCTATAATCGGTTACAATTGGTCAGAATTGATAAATTTCGGAAACAAGAAAAGAGCTTCCACCGAAACAGCTAAATTTGCATTCAGATAGTTAAATTTTCAACCGGGAAGATGAAAACTTAATAAATTATATACATTTTTCGCAAGAGAGTAGAATTTTGTATCAAATTGTCTAATTTTTAAGGTGGAGAGACAAATTCTTCGAAAAGCAGTTAAATTTTTTCGAAAAATTTCATTGTTATTTGAACAAAAAATTTAATTCCAAAAATGAAAATAGTCGCATACAAACGAAATATTCCAACCAATTAATAACAACCTCGACTAGAACGAAATAAGTTTCAAACATACAATTAGATTTTTAACCAATGGAGTTGATTTTCTACGATAAATATTCATTTTTAACAAAATACGTGGATTCTGAAACAAATAGTTGAATTTTCTACTGAAAAATATAGTTTTCTAACCAAAAATGAGAATTTTCATGAAATTAGTAAAGTTTTCAACCAACGACATGAATTTTGAAATGAAAAGGTGAATCTTCATAAAAAAAAACATTAGTTTTGAATAGAGTAGTTCAACTTCCAATCAAGCAGTTCAACTTTTCAGCCGAAAAGACGAATTCTCCATAAAAAATGTGATAGTTGATTTTAAAACCACACCAGATTTCAATTTCAGATAGAAAAAACAGTGGAATTTGACCCAAAAATACGAAGTTCTCACGAAATACTTCAATTTACAACTGAGACAGAATAATTGATAACCATACAACGGATGTTTTGTTTGTCAAAATTTCACCTAATTGAATTGTGAGTCTTACTCTTTTGGTTTATGAAACGTTGATAAGGTAAACATATTTTCAAGCTACCAAAAAATGGAAAAGTGGATTTTTGATTGAAAAAAAAAAAATTCTCAACGAAAAATGTGATAAATAGTCGATATTCCAAGGAGAAAGTTTGAAATTTTCAACAAAAAACATTCGAAAACGATCAAAAAGACAAATTATTGACCAATTACTTTAACTCTCATCTGGAACAAATCAATTTTCAACCAAATAAAAATTACAGTCCTGCAGAAAGAGATACATAATCAAATAAAAAAGAATTTTTTTGGAGATGGTTGAATTTTCAATTTGAAGAAATATTATTTTCAGCGAAAAACAAAAAACGTCAAATAAACTGTTGAATTATCAAGCCAAAAAATGTCTTTTCAACAATCCGTTTGGATTGTAGAACAGAAAGTTTAAACTTTCAAGAAAATGGCTAAATTTTGAACACTTCAAAAGAATTGTAACACTATTTTGACACTGTTCCTAACAATTTTCACATTATTCTTCATGTCTAAAGTGAGTCCGAGGCCTGATTTTTAAACAATTTCAGAATCGCTTTGCGCTCAATTGAGTGGTTAGATTTCCAACCCAAAAAGACGAAGTTTAGGGAAAAAGCTGAAACCTCTTCGTGAATTTTTTTCTGACTGAGATAAACTTCCCGACCAAATTGACACTAAAAAAATGACAAAAAAAATGTTCGTTGTTTTCAACCAAAAAGTTGAACACTATACTAAAATAGTTGTATTCAACCAAAAAAGACACATTTTCAACAAAATACCGGAATTCTCAACCAAACTCAGTTATTTTTCTTATCAAAATACTTGAGAAATTAGATTTTTTTCTTAAAGACCAATTTTGATACGAAAAAGTAGAATTTTCACACTAGGAAGAAAGAAACGTCCACTGAATCATCGAATTTTTATACCAGGAAGACCAATTTTCTAGAAAAGTTCTTCATTTTCATAACGAAAATATGAATTTCCAAAGGAACGGTTATTTTTTGAGCAAATGAAATTGTTGGATTTTGAAAAAAAAACAAATAAAAAAGGATTTTTAACCAAATTAGTTGAATCTTTGAACAAAATAAATTAGATTTTTCTCTACCAAAAGAGATAAATGTTGAAACAAACAAGCAGAATTTTGACGGAAAAAAAATGTCTAATAAATCATCAGATTTTTGTACCCATAAGATGAACTTTCCACAGAACAGTTGCATTTTGAAACCAATTATATCAATTTTGAACATAAAAGTTACCTTTAAACCAATTACAATAGTTGAATTTTCAACGAAAATAGAGGAATCCTCAAAGACAAATATAATACTTGATATGATTCCGACCAAAAAAAAATCGACTTATCATCAAGAGATAAATTTTGAAACGAAACAGAAGAATTTTGAACCAAGAAAGAAAAAAACGTCGACTAAATTGAATTTTCAGGCCAAAAAGAAAAATTATCAACAAAAAAGTTACATTTCAACCAAATAGTTTAAATTTCTACCAAAATAGTTGAATTTTCAACAGAATACGTGAATTTCCTACCAATGAGTCAAACCTTCGAATAAAATGAATAAACTGATAATGAAAAATATACTAGTTGATATTGTTCAAAACAATAACAACGACGAAACAATAACCCAAATTTTCAGTATCTTAGTCACTTGTGACAAGTGACTACTCAATTCTGTTTCGTTCAGTCCAATTTTTTCAAGTTTGCCTCAAATTAGAATTGTTGGCATTTAGAAATAAAATAAAAAATAAAATTGGCTAAGAGAGAGTCTTCTATTTTCCTATCAGTGATTGAAAAATGAGAAAAATGCGAAAATATAGTTTTTCATTTGTTTTTTAGACCTATATGCTTTGAGATTTTTTTTTAATCCGATTCTCCTCAGGCGATGACTTAAGTTGAAGTTTCTGACATATAGACTTAACATGAAAAATGAGATTTCCTATGTTGTGTTTTCCTTGTTTTGACACTAGTAGTTATTAAATGAGAAAATTTTGTTCTTCAGAGCCCAAGGCTGGAAGCTTCGCTTTTCGTACAATTTTTTCTTACATGAATCGAATTGAAGCTCTTGGCATGAAGAATATATATGAATGATAAAAGTTGGTATGTTATTTTTATCGATGGCATTATGTATGGTCTTCGAAGCTCGGGTTAATATTAACCGATTAGGCCTAAATTTTGAGCATAATTCGTTTAGATATTGGGACAAAACTGAGGATGAGTGAAAAGAATTCCTACAAAATGTCCATCAGTTATAATTAAGATTCATTCTAAATCTATATTATATATTTCATATTTGTTAATATTTAGAAGTATTCATTCCTGTATCTGCATTTTCTTGATGTTTTTTTCAGCAAGAAATTACAAGCGGAGGAAAAGTGCAATTTCGTTGTCAATTGAGAGAAAAGGACGAGGACCACATATACCTAGATTGGAGGAGAGGAGGAAATCTTTCATTGCCAGAAGGAAGTTCAATTCACAGTGGAATTTTGACTATACCAGAAGTAACCAAAGATGCCGAAGGCGAATATATTTGCATCGGACTTGATCGCCATGGATCACTTTTGTTTGAAGCTAAAACAATCCTTGTAGTCCTTTGTAAGTTGAGTTATTGGAATATCTAAAATATATCATTAAATACGGGAAATGGGTTGAATTTTCACGAAAAGAGGGGAATGATAGGGGACTATAATTTTTTGAAGAAAATTAATTTAGGTGCTATATTGAGATCAAAATGAAACGCTTGAAATGCTCAAAATTTCGAGTCGGAATACATTGCTTTTTCGAAAGAATGGTTAAAATTTTCACTTCACGTTGGAACTTTCAAAGAGAAAAAATGAATTTCGAATTGAATAAATTCTCAAACAAAAAATTAAACCTGAAACAAAAAGGAACTGGTTAAATTCGGAATTTGATAACAAGAATTTTCGAAACACAGTTGAATTTTTGAACAGCGAAAATTAAACTTTTCTACTAAAAATTTCATTTCCAACCAAGAAATATGACTTTGCTACCAATAAATATGAATTCTTAGGAAAAGGTGAATTTAAAGGAGCAAGTAAACGAATTTTCGAACGAAGTGTCAAATTATCAGTGGAAAAAGTTACTTTTCAATTAAAAAAACCACACGTTTACTTGTATTCTCAACCTACAAAGGTGAATTTCCGAACATATGGACGAAATCATTAAAAAAAATAAAATAAAACTTCAACAACAAGAAAAATATTTGAATTTCTGAGATAATTTTTCAATATCGAAAAAAGAATTTTGAGCAAAAATATATTATTGGTTGATATTTCAATCGAGAAATTTTTTTTTATCTACATGAATGCATTTTTTGATGAAATAGTTAACTTTTTACCCTACGCAACTGAAATGCCAACAAAATTACAATAACTTTTATATTTGAAGAATGTATCTTCGATAAAAAAAATAGGGAGTTTTATAGAAAATATAATAGTCATGTTCAAACGAAAAAAGATGTTTTATTTGAGATTAAAATGAATCCCGAAAAGTTAGTTAAATTATCAATGAAAAAACTATGAATTCTGCAAAGAATATGAGAAATCATATTTCAAACAAATAGTTGAATTTTCAGTTGAAGAAATTAATCCTAAACAAATGTATTTTCAACATAATAGTCACATTTTTAACCAAAAAATATGAATTTTCAAACAAGAAATATGAATTCTCAACGAAAAAATATAATACTTGATATTTCGACTTAAAAAAGATTGTTATTTCGAACAGAAAACCGTTTAATTGAACGAAAAAGTTGGATTTTCAACCACCATTACAGTTAAATTTTAACAACACAATTGAATTTTCAAGCTTAAATGTCGAATGTTCAACAAAACGTTTCATTTTGGAACGCCAAAAGATGGAATTTTAGCAGGAAAGTTTATTTTCAATCAAGAGAGACAAATTTTCAACCAAAAATTTGAACTCGTGAGCTGAAGAGAGATGAATGTACAACATAATAGTCAAATTTCTAACCGAAAAGTTGAACTTCCATGTCAAAAAAAGAGATTTCCTTGGAGAAGTGGAATTTGTAAGAGAATAGTTGCATTTTCAACTGAATAAATGAATTTCAAAGAAAATAATGAAACTTTCAACAAGATTTTAAATTTCACAGATTTCAATCTTAAGCAGTTGGATTCTCTCCCGAAAAGGATCACTTTTCAACAAAATACTTCAATTTTGACCAAACGAGATTGATTATCAATGAAAAATATAATAGTTGATATTCCAATCAAAAAAGATTGAAATTTTAGATAATAAACAATTGAATCAAAAAAATATTATATCATCAATGATTCATACAGATGAACTTTGAAAAAAATAATTGAATTTTCAAGATCAAATTTTGAATGTGTAAGAAAACATTTTCTTTTTAAACCCGAATAGATGAAATTTCAACATAATATTTGAATTTTTCATTGAATGGTTGGTTGAACCAATTCAGTTGAATTCTAGGCCAGAAAGATGAAATTTCAACCTTCAAAGATGAATATTGAATGATATAGTTGAACTCTCAAACAAGAGGATTAAAAGTTAATCAGAAACTAAATAATTGATTTTCAATCAAGAAGAATTATGTTTCTGACCAAAAAAGTCAAAATTCCAACCAAAAAGATGACTTTTCAACAAAATAGTACAATTTTCAAACAAAAGAGATAAATTCTGAATGTAAATTAGAATAGTAGACCATAGAAGACTCATCAGCCAATTGTGATGAACTTGAAGCCGAAAAATTGTGGATATTCATATTTTGTTCTATCAATTCAGTTCGCATTAGAACGAAAAAAAACGAGGAAAAGTGGACATTCCTTGATAACAGGGGGAAAATGAAAAATTATTTTTAAATGTTGGGAGTGGGAAATAGATGAAATTGTGGAAAAGGGAAACATGAAAAAGCGGAAATAAAGGAGGGCGTAAATTTTGTAATAATCAAATAAAAATTATTCTTGCAGCTATTCCTAGGATTGAATTAAATCCCTCACGACAGATTGTGCGCCCAGGAGAAAATCCTAGCATTACGTGCCTTGCCACTGGAGACCCACCTATAAATATCGAATGGAGTGCAATTGGCCGTGAAATGCCAAATTCTGTTACTCGTGATGGTGGATTCATTCAATTCCATGGAATAACTTATTCCGACGCTGGAAGATACGCCTGTGTGGCTAGCAATCTTCATGGCACTATTGAAGCTGTTGCTGAAGTTTTAGTCAATGGTAATATCATCTTTCATTATCCTAATATTTTTTAGTAGAGCAATATATTTTGTAGCGATTGTGAATCGATTTCGCGATTATAGAACAATAATGATGAAGAATCATCTGAATAAACATGTTATAGAAATAATTAATGTTAAAATATTTCAAAAATTGATGAAAAAATGGGCAAACTATACACGAATATTCAATTTATGTACGCATGTTAGGTTTTCAAATTATTGCAAGCGATTTCTACTGATTTCAGAAACTTGAAAGAAGTTGAAAATCTCGCAATGAAGGGATTCTGAAACCACTTGTGGAATTTACAAAAATTTGAAGCTTGATTCTTATAGATTTCTACTACAATAAATAATTTTTATTTAATTCATATTCGAGAAATCTCAAATTATCTCTACATATTCTCATGAATCTTTACGATTAAATGTTTATTATCATTCATATAATCTAGAAAGTTTCCGAGAATCACAACAAATTTAAATTTGTACTCAACTCGATTCTGAGAGATTTTTTACAGGACATTGATAAATAAATTAATTGAAATTTTGAATCTCCAAAGCTTTCAAAAAACTTTTTTTTCAATAGAAAAATGTATCAAATCAATTTTATTGTAATTTGTATTTTGAGAATTTGAAAATATTTGTACGCATCCGAATATTATATATTTATATATTTTATGCGTTCCTGATAATTACAAAATATTGAAAAAATGGTAACGAACTTGAAAGAAATTGTTAGCATCTACAAAGATTTCAAGGTTTTTCAGAGATTTTCATCAGATTTCAGGCTTTTTATTGAACCTGCAATTATTTTAACGGGTTGACGGGATCTCAAAATATTTTCAGTGTTCTAAATATTTTCAGCTAGTTTTTTTCAGATTCCAAAGAATTTTAAGGAGATTCTGAGAATTTTTAAGGAATCGCAAAGGATTTTTCAGGATTGCCCGAAATGTCAGGCTCGATTTTGAAACATTTCTAGAGAACTTTGAAAAATCAATTAAATGATATTTTATGAGCAATTTCAAGATATTCGAAAAAAAATTCACAAGATTTAAAGCAAACTTCCATGCATCATTTTTTGATTCGATTTATATTCTATGAATTTTCAATTGAAAATTTTAATAATAATATATTTTTACATCTGAAAAATTTCTAAAGAATCACAAGAGAGTTACGAAATTTTTAAAAAATTCAAAGAGATATGTAGCATTCTCGAAGATTCTAAAGAGTTTCACAATCTTCAAGACAACTCAAGATTTTTTAGAGAACTTTCGAAAATAAATTGGATAAAAAAAATTTACAGGAATTCCACTAGCGATTCTAAACATTTCAAGATATTGGGTAGAATTCAGAGAGATTCTGACGAATTTCAAGAAATCCGAGAAGGTTTAAAGTATTTGATTATTCATTCTCAAGACATTCCGAAATATTTGTTTACTAACACCTTATTTGAAATTTTTCAATAAATCCCCAGAAATGATTAAGTGTATAAGGATTTCAAGCGGTTTTAACTTTCTTCTAGAGAACTTCAATCAATAACTCTAATTCACTTCATATTTGAAAGATTTCAAATGATTCATACTTTATGGAATAAATTGAAATATACTTAGAAATTTCAGAAGATTCTGGAAGATTTTGAATATTTTAATGAATTCAAAAATATTTCCGAACATAATAAAGGATTTGCAGAGATCCGAAAGATGTGACTTCATTGCTGATTATCCTGTATTTTTTTTGCATATTTACTTTCTATAATGAATTTCCTTAAAGGGGTCGTTGATGAGCTACGTTATCTTCTTCAGTTGAAATCTCTATTATTTAATTGAAATTCGTCTTCTTTTGTTCGAAATTCCTGTTTTTTGTCGCGAATTCTTATTTTGTTAATAGGAAGTCAATATTATCAGTTACAAATTCATATTTTGCGTTGAAAATTCATCTCTTTGGTTTAAACTTCAACTATTTCATTGAATATTTGCATTTTTCATTGGGTTTAATTGTATGAAAATTCCGCAGCCAGGTTTAAAGTTGAAAAACTTGGTTAAAAATAATTTTGTTTTTAAGATTCATGATTTGAAGTGCACCATCATTTTTAGATGAATTACTATATTTCAACCAGTTTTTCCTCATCTGGAATGCAACTATTCCATTATAGGTTACAAATTTACATTTTTAATGCAAATTGATCTTCTGCATTGAAAATGAATTTCATTGACTGTAGATTTAACAGCTTTGTTGAAAATCCGTATTTTTCAACTCTGCATGTAACTTTTATTTTTGGTTAAACACTTATAATTATTTTGAATATAACTATTTGGCTTGAAATTAAAGTATTTTGGTACAAAAGTTAACACGGAACGCAGTAC